>ML332109.1:0-58209 GCA_005239505.1 Nicotiana paniculata
GGACTCTAAGAAAGACACATCTTTTGCACACATTGTGAAAAACATCTTCTCACACATTGGAGAAAGTAAAATATCACTGCTGAATTTTTTCTGGTTCACTTTGGTTTAAATTGTTGTTGGTCTTGCTGTTGCACTGCTGCTGTTGCTATTTCGTTTGCTGAAATTTAGTCCCTCAATTGCTAATATTTTCTTTCTGTGGATTAGGTAATTCCCTCAACTAACTTTCTCCACTGTTGTACTACTTTTGGTTCAAGAGTGAATGTAAAGGAAGTGTTTTGAATCCCTTTAGAGTATCCTATACCTTGAAAGCATTATGTTTTGTGTATAATCTGGTTCCCTTTTAAGTATCAAGCATTATATTTTTTTTTGTGTATAATATTGTTCCCTCTTAAGTATCAAGCATGTACAAGAGTTAGCTAATTTTTTTTTGTTATTCAATAACTTGTTTATATGATGTTCTAGTTGCTGATTTTTCTATATTAGGCATTCCTTCTTACTTTCAATAGTGTAAATCTTGAATGGAGCTTATGGAAAGTTCTTTCCATATAATGCTTCTATTGTTTAGAATATTGTAGGTAGAATTCATGTTGGTCTCCTAATGAAAATGCTCTTAGCGAGCAAATCTTGAAGCATGTTAATGTCATTTTAATCCATATTTCTCTTTTCTTTGTTATGAGTTCATATAATTGTTCTTTGACGTTTTGTGTAATTATTACATGAGTTGATGACTTTCCTTGGTTACCGATGGTTTCAAACTTAGTTCGAATTAAATGTCAAATGGGTATACGGTTCAAAAAAAAATACTCAAGATGTGATAACTACAAATAGACTTGAGTTAAATAGAAATTGAGTTTTGTTCTCAATTTTAAGAAGATATGTAGTAGGAAATCAATTTTTTTTTCTTTTGTAGTTAGATTGCCAAATTTGTTTAAAAATATTTAGTAAATGATCCAATGTTGGTGTAACAAATATATNGAGGTGGCTTAATGCCTTGAAAAGCCAATAAGCAAAAAAATGACCCAAACTTCCAAGTGTCGATTTCATTTTGCTAACTCCAATAATAATGGATTTTCTTAATAATAAAATTAATTTAATAACTTAATCACTCATAATTTTCTCATTTTATAAATGTTAGGCAATTAGTAGGCGCGCTTTAATTTCACGGCATCGCTTGCGTAACGTGATGTTTAACATCCAATAAATTAATTCAACAATGTCATACCATATTCGTTAGTTTTTCGTTAATTTTTAATGAACTCTTTGCTAAATTTGCGGATTCGCTTGCGTGGCGCGATAATTAACCTTTTAAGAAATTTTAAAATTAAATTCTTCGAATGCTGTAATTTTCTCCAAAACCAGTGATGTACTAATAATCCCCGTCATGACTGCGGATTCGCTTGCGTAGCGCGGTTATGACAAAAATCAATAAAATTTATCTCGGTCGCACACTCGCTTGCGTGGTGCGGTTAGGATAATTTTATTCAAATTTTTCTTTAATAATTTTAAAAATTAAAAGCGGATAGGTAAAACATAGAAATCCAATAAAACACACTTTTGTCCAAAATTAATTCAGGCCAAGTTTAAGTCGATAAAGCGACCGTGCTAGAACCACGGGACTCGGGGAATGCCTTATACCTTCTCCCCGGTCAACAGAATTCCTTACCCGAATTTTATTTTCGCAGACCAATAAAAAGAGAGTCAAACCTTCTTTTGACTAGGGATTCAAATAAATGGTGACTTGGAACACCGAAAAATCAAGTCCAAGTGGCGACTCTGTAAATAAAATAATCTCTGCTCAAATTTGTCACTTTAATTGGAAAAACTCTTTAACCCAAAATCCATAACATAACATACATCTTTTGGGGGGTAAAAAAAAGGGTGTGACAGATAAAATCTCGCCTATGTGAAGCCCATGGAGGCCGGCCCTTCCGCACCTGTGGACATTCTCCGCTTCTACGCACGCGCAGGTGCACCAACCAACTCCCATTCCTGCGCCACTCGCTGCTTTTGTGGCTAATCTTACGCTTCTGCGGACGTACAGATGCACCCTTACTTCGGCTTCTGCGGTCTTCCTCAGCAGCTCACACCTCACTTCTGCGACTCCTCTGTCGCTTCTGCGGCCAGCGTACCACAGTAGCTTAGCAAAAGTCCAAAAATGCAAAGAAATGATGTGAACCTCGTCTGAAACTCACCCGAGCCCTTCGGGACCCCTTCCGAACATGCCAACAAGTTCCATAACACAATACGGACCTACTCGAGTCGTCAAAACATACATAACAACATCAAAATGACGTATCACACCTCAAATCGAAATCTATGAACTTTGAACTTTTCAACTTCAATAACTCGTGTCGAAACATAGCAAATCAACCCGAAATGAACCCAAATTTTGCACACAAGTACCAAATGACGTAACAAAGCTATCCCAATTCCCGGAACCACATCCGAATCTGATATCCTCAAGGTCAGCCTCCAGGCATACTTATGAACTTTCCAAACCTTCAAATTTCTAATGTTTCGCCAATTTGTATCGAAACCTTATAGAAACATCCAAATGCAAATCCGAGCACACGCTCAAGTATAAAATCACCATCCGGACCTAACGGAACCATCAAAACTCCGTTACGGGGTCAAATTCACAAAAGTCAAACTTGGTCAACTCTTTTAACTTAAAGCTTCAAAAATGAAATTCATTCTTCCAAATCGATTCAGAATAACCTGAAACCCAAAACCGACGATTCACATAAGTCATAATATATCATACAGAGCTACTCATGCTAGTAAACTACCGAGTGAAGTGCAAATGATCAAACGACCGGTCGGGTCGTTACATTCTCCCCCACTTAAACATACATTCGTCCTCGAACGTGCCAAGAGTTGTTCCCAAAACCATCAAACCGCCGTATTACCTTACCATGAATATACCCGGGGGTTATCCCACATCACCTTATTCCATACAGGTCTGATAACATAACATAACTGGAACTTCTCAGTTCAACCTAGCCCACTGGACTTAGAACCCAATTTCCAACATCCGGAATTTCTTATAAGATCTGAATCTCGCAACCTACACACTGTATAAGTTTGAAAAAGTTGTACCAAGCCGCAACCATAACCCAAGATACAATCACATGGTATATAACATAACATTGATACCCATAGCAAAATTTCCGATCACAGTAGCTGCTCAAAATAACCCAATGCTGGTAATAAACCTCATATCAAACAAGACTTCATTCTAAAAGTTTAGTACACTACCGATGATGAAAGAAACATGCAGAAACTCGTAACCATTCATCAGATCCACCAGCCATGGAGCTCCCTCTCCTTCGACAAGAACTATAGCAAATTTCTAGGCCGACTTTCGATATTATCCTTCCAATCATGTTGTAATCAATTTCGATAGTATCCATTTTAGGTACAATGACCTCATCTCATCCAACACGACCACTCTAGTGGCATGACACCCCCATACAATCTAAAGCCACAACCCGTGCAATCCGTGCACCAATAAGCAACATTCCAAATGTACTCAACCGTGGAAAAATGACTCAGGCGAGAGGACTATCCCGCAAGCTCGACAAGTACCACCACAACGCAATGTTAAGAACCTAACACACACTGTAGAACCAAAACACACAAATCTAACACAAGGGATCATATGTCAACATAACTCCTCTGCAATGCGTGACCCCATCCAAACACTAATCCATATGAAATACCTCAGCCACCGTGCTCCAAATCAATAACCACGCACAATCCGACATCAAGTACTCAAAGTGCATTACCATAACCATGGAGAAGCAGATGACACAATGCCACACAAAACCCCAAAGAACATAACCCATACGCCCTCAATCATGCCATACACAATTATTCATCTCGCTCAAATTCCGCTATAAGACCACAATAGAACTGCACCATGTGTGCATATAGTCAACGAATCACAACCCCTCGTAGCATAGAAGAGTAACTTGCAGAATATATCAGAACATGAATAAGCTCAACACCAACCGAATGGTACATCCCTCAACAATAGCAGTATGGAGCCAACCAGTCCAGCTCAGTGTAGAATACACATCCTAATTGGGCCTACTAATGGACCCCTAAATCAATTTCGGGCACCCACAATTAGGTAAATAACCCTCCAAAAGCCCACAATGACTGAATCATAACACATTGTATCATCTGGCTAGCTTTGTCCATGACTTCACAGTCACAACCAAGAAACAATCTGCTCCTGAGAACTCCCAGTCTCCAAATCCATAGAACACATGAATCACCATATCTTATCCCAACTCCATCGCCAGAATGTCTAACACATATCTCATACACGAGCATCCTACGAGGAATACTTCTAAAATTCTTCCGTGCCATATAGCAAAATTTGAATATCAGTAATCGATCAACTAGGAGAGTGCCTCAGCAGCAGGAAAGTATCCATAAATCAAAACACATTGCCCCTTCTGAAATGTATACTTCCATCAAGCCATACCAAATAGTAATATCATTTACCTAGTTATCTGAAACCGTCCATGCTGCCTACGAATTTATGTCCTTTCCTTCCAAACTGACTTGTGACCTTGCACATGCAAATCTCAATCCCACACAACACACCGCATCTACCATGACATCCTGTGAAGAGTATGAGAATCTCATAATCAACTTTGAGTCACAAGAAAAATACATACCCGATCAGTCAGAAACCTTCCTTTTGATCTCATCCCGGAGAAAATCCCAATACGCAACATATTCCTCACGCCGGTAGGAAATATACTCCTTGAATCGTGGTAGACAACATTGAAAATTCTTCTAAGCCCATTTGCACATGACCAAGCTATCAGAATCAAATCTCTCTAACTCACCCATCCACGCAGGTCGGCAAAACCCAAGAGCATTGCCACGAAACGCTTGTGGAGACTAGCCACATCATAAGTACCCAAAGAACTGATTATATCCATTACTATGCTGATCCAACCTACTACCACGCTGTCCTATTTCTCCAAGTCCCTTCCAGATTGCCTCCAATCTATACTTTTCCTTGCTAGAACACCATGATCCTTAACCAAAATTCACAACACAAGAGACCCTAGTATAAAACCAAAATGCCCTAAGGCCCATAAGCCGCTGACTTCCCTCTTAAGCACCCCAAAGCACCACAGCCGTGACACCCATTCTAAAGAAACCTTATGTAAACCTAGAATTGTTTCCTTCACCTTCTTGATGCTGAAATACATAATCCACAATGGTATAAAAATGCCACCAGTCTCGACACCATCCAATGCAAATATTAGGTCCTAGCCATATATCCATATGAAATTCTCAATTGCTACGTATAATTCTTGAATCCATTAGAACCATTATCGAGAGTCATCCACTCTGCTCAAATCTCAGTTGCACCGCCCCAAATGAGCCAAACGAATCGTGCCCCATTGGCACGACGACATCCAAAGGAGTAACCCCACCTTAACGCGACCAAGCAAATTCCTACTCTGTGCACACTACATCCTTCAGGACTAACCACTCAATCATTCCATGACTCTCATATATCCATAGGGTGTAATATAACCTGTATCCAAAAAATCCATTACTCGAGTCATCCTCAATCTCAACTTCTGCAGTCATAACTGATTCACCAGTATACCTCAACCGAAACCAATACAACACGTAATTGTGCAATCAACTCGTTGATAGCAGACTTCCCCACTTGGCTCAAAGCCATAGATCAAAACATACAATAACTCATAATGCCCATACTCTGTTACTGCCATAATCTCGCAGTGAGATCCAACTAAATCCTTTCTGAGCTCCTATAATGCAAACCATTTAATACTTCAAATTATCTGCAAATCTCGCATTAACCCTTGTAATAGTCAAGCAAACTTCCACAAGCGATTCAAACTCAAATTGCAACATATATCATCACTGGTAAAAGAGAACTCTCTACAACATCATAGGGATCACACAACCTCAGGACGCCTCGTAGGAGTTAACCCCCTGCTTTGCCTCAAACTGCCATCTCTCTATACCCTTCCATAGTCACCACTACTACGCAATCACTTAATCTTCTTGATTCTGAACTCATGACGCGACATGAAGATATATTTCTCCACAAATAAACAACATGAGAGATCCCTCAACGCACACATAACTCGATACCATACGCCAAATCAAGACAGAAATCAAACACCCAATAGTCCTTGCTATATCTCAATTAAACTCTTCTCGTCACATTCGAACAATCTGAACACATCTCGCAGTCACATCATACTCACCACATAGTCATCCAATCAAAATTCCACTAATAGGGACACCAACGGACATATGTCCCAAAAGCACGTGCTCATACAATCAAAATTTCTGTGCTCAAGCCACTATCAAAACTCGGCCTCAAGTCCTCCAGACTGGGCCCATCGACAGCACGCCAAAATCACATCTCGCACCTCAACCATGGAATCACAAGTCGTCATTGCACAACTGATACCGAGCGCACATGTGCACATACGAATGCGTGGAAGGAATTCAAAGGGTTACACTTCAAGCTGAATCAATACTGCACGAAAAGGAAAGAAAGATGGGAAGTATTTCCTAAATTCCTTGTAGCCTCTCGAAGATAGGTATGGACGTCATCATACTGATCCACAAGACTCTACTAGACACTTGCTCATGACTTGTAGAACCTATGAGCCTAGAGATTTGATACCAACTTGTCACGACCCCAAATCCACTAATCTTGATGGCACCTAATGTAACCCGCTAGGTAAGCCAACTAATAACTATCCAATTCCAATAATATTAACACGACAATAAAGTAAAGAAATTATCTGAATCTTATATATTTCCCAAGGACTAGTAGTACAAATCCTGAGCTTCTAAGAAAAGAGTTTACAAAGCTGAAATGAAATAAATACATAGTCTATTTGAAAAGTACATAAACAAAGTTTTATAGATCTAAGGCTAACATGAACAAGATGCAGCTACAACCGGGACGCAGGTACATATTCAATCCACCTCCCATCAAACACAACAACATTAGCAGCCAACATCTACACGCAAGGTGTAGAAGTGTAATATAAGTACAATTGACCCCATGTTCCAATACCAATATTCCACAACAGTTCATAACAACATAGTACAAGTAATAAAAGAGGTATCTCATAAATAAAATGCTCATCTCGTTCACAGTTCTAGAAAATAGGCATGCTTTTCAAGTATCTCAATGAAAACCCAAATCTTTCAGATAACATGAGGAAAGTACGTCTCTATGCCTACATGTCAAGATACAGGTAAAATCATAAATGTCCTAAAAACTGGGTAGCAAAAGGAAATGCATCTCTATGCATGTATCTCAAGTACGCATGTGAAATGCAATGCATCTCGATGATGAGCTCATGTACTCACACTCTTAGAGTACTCAATCTCACTATCTCGCATTCTCTCTCACTATGCTAAATGCTCAACACACTCAATCACTCAGCGTTGTATAATACCTGTTGCAGTGTGAAGTCCAATCCACATATGACCATAAGAACCATTGCAGCGTGAAACTCGATCCACATATATATAGTCGACTGCGCTTGCTGGGGTGTGCAGACTCCGGAGGGGCTCCTTCAGCCAAGCATTATATCGATGTGGCGGGCAGCCTGATCCAATCATATAAGTATCCATAAGGCTCGTTGCGGCGTGCAACCCGATCCACAATACATAAATAGCCATAAGGCTCACTGCGGCATGCAACTCGATCTATATACATTCACATAGCTCACAGCTCGGAACTCAGGTCCTATCTCCGTCACTAACATCTCCAGTCTCTCGGGCTCTCAGAAATCATACAAATCAGCCCCAAAAGAGATAATAACAGGTATCAACAAGAAAACAAGAGGAGACGGAGATATGATACACAAGTAAAAATGTGACTGAGTACAAGACATCAAATAGCAATTAATTCAACAAGTACACGACCGTTGCGTGTCCCAACAGTGATATCATATGACCTAAGCATGGTTTCTAACATGAATGGCAGTCAAATTTCTAAAAGACCGAGGGAACATGTAATTAACAAAAAGCTATTCGTCTTTACAGTCTCACGGGACGGATCAAGTCACAATCCCCCACAGTGCTTGCCCACACGCCCGTCACCTAGCATGTGTGTCACCTTGATACCAATCACATAACACGTATTTCAGGGTTTCATATCCTCAGCACCAAGTTTAGAAGAGTTACTTACCTCGAAGAAGCCAATACAAATGTCGAGCAAGCCAATCAATGCTCCAAAGATGCCATCACGCGTGTAGAAACCTCCGAACAACTCAAAACTAGCCAAAATAAACTCGAATACATCAAATAAAGCACAAGGAAACAATTCCAAATAATAAAGATTGAATCCTTAATCAAAACCTAAAATCGGCCAAAAATACACCTGGGCCCGCGTCTCGAAACCCAACAAATCTCACAAAATCCGCGCACCCATTCAATTATGAGTCCAACCATACTAGTTTCACTCAAATCCGACTCCAATTCGATGTTCAAAACTCAAAAATGCATATTAGGAAACTTTAGGCCAAAACCCCCAATTTCTCTTTAAAATCCATCAACCAATTGCCAAATATGAAGATAGATTCGTGGAATAAGATCAAAACCAAGTGTAGAATACTTACCCCAATCCTTGATGAAATTTTCTCCAAAAATCGCCTCAATATGAGTCCCACATCTCAAAATATGAAGAAAAACCAAAACCCTCGATTTATAGCTTCTGCCAGCATTTTCGCATATGCGGTTAAAATGTCGGATCTGCGACCTATGCTTCTGCAGATAAAATCTCGCCTCTATGAAGCCCATGGAGGCCGGCCCTTACACACCTCCGTACATTCTCCGCCTTAGCGCAGGTGCATGTGTGCCAACCAACTCCCGCTCCTGGGTCACTCGCTGCTTCTGCGGCTAATCTTACTCTTCTTCAGATGCGCAGATGCACCCTTACTTCCGCTTTTGCGCTCTTACTCAGTAGCTCACACCTCGCTTCTGCGACTCCTCTGTCGCTTCTGCGACCATCACAACTGCACAAACCAGCCACAAGTGCGATCACACTAGAACCAACATTAGCAAAAGTCCAAAAATGCAAAGAAATGATCTGAACCTCATTCGAAACTCACCCGAGCCCCTCGGGACCCCTTCCGAACATGCCAACAAGTTCCATCAATATGTACCTAATCGAGGCCTCAAAATACACATAACAACATCTAAATGACGAATCACACCTCAAATCAAAATCTATGAACTTTGAACATTTCAACTTCAATAACTCGTGCCGAAACATAGCAAATCAACTCGGAATGAACCCAAATTATGCACACAAGTCCCAAATGACGTAACAAAGCTATTCCAATTCCCAAAACCAAAATCCGAATTTGATATCCTCAAAGTCAACCTCCAGGCAGACTTATGAACTTTCCAAACCTTCACATTTCTAGTTTTTCTCCAATTTGTGTCGAAACCTTATAGAAACATCCAAATGAAAATTCGAGAACATGCACGAGTCCAAAATCACCATCTGGACCTAATGAAACCATCAAAACTCCGTTCCGGGGTCAAATTTACAAAAAGTCAAACTTGGTCAACTCTTTCAACTTAAAGCTTCAATAATGAAATTCATTCTTCCAAACCGATTCCAAATAACCTGAAACTCGAAAATGACGATTCACATAAGTCATAATACATTATACAGAGCTACTCATACCCGTAAACTACCGAGAGAAGTGTATATGCTCAAAACGATCGGCCGGATCGTTACAAAAGTCGCCGGAAAAACTCTTTTGGATTAAAATTAGGTAATCTTAGTACTAATTGCTCATATAAATAATACTAATCCACTTAAAATATTATGAAAATACCAAATACATTTCTCAATAAAATTATTACATTTTTATGGTCAAAATAAGAGTAAGAAATTCAAATATATATTTTAAAATATTTAAATATGGCCAGGCAATGACTATACTTCAAAAGGCCATTTCAGATGGGCCTAAAAAATATGAGGTGATTGGGGAAGGTCACCAGAATTCATGAAATTGGCGTGGAAATTAGCTAGCAAAAAATCAAAAATCGTGTTGAATACTTATTTGATGGCCCTAAAACGCCAAAAATTAAGAAATGATCATAGAGAGTCAATGACTGTAGTTCATTAGGTCGTTTCTGATGCGCCCATAAAATCATATGCGATTCGGTGCAGGTCGCCTGAATACATGAAGCTTGCGTGGATATTAGCATACGAAAAATCAATCGTGCTGAATTCATGGTTTATATTCCTAAAATGCCAAAAAATGAGGATCGATCATGGAGACCCAATAACTATGGTTCATTAGGTCGTTTTCTAATGGGATCATAAATTTTTAGGAGATTAGGGGTCGTTTGCACGAATTCATGAAGATAGCATCGACATTAGCACATGAAAAATCGAAAATCATGTTGAATTTCTGTTTTATAGAACTAAAATGCAAAAAATGAGAAACAGTGATGGCGAGACAATGACTATTGTTCATTAGATTATTTCTTATAGGATCACAAAATTTTAGGAGATTCGATGTCGGTCGCCTGAATTCATGAAGATGGCATGGACATTAGCACATGAAAAATTAGAATGTGTGTCGAATTTCTGTTTTATGACCCTAAAATGCCAAAAAACGAGGAACGGTCATGACGAGGAAATGACTATAGTTCATAAAGTCTTTTCTGATGGGGCCACAAAGTTTTAGGCTAGTCGGGGACGGTCTCCCGAATTCCTAAAGATGGCGTTGTTATTAGCATACAAAAAATCAAAAATCATGCTTATTTCTTGTTTTATGGCCCTAAGACGCCAAAAAATGAGGAACGGTCATGGCAAGACAATGAATATGATTTATTAGGTTATTTTTAATGGGCCCACAAAATTTTAGGCTATTCAGGGTCGGTTGCCTGATTTTATGAAGATGGCGTGGTCACTGGTCACTAGCACACGAAAAATCAAAAATCATGTTGAATTCCTGTTTTATGGCTCAAAATACCAAAAAAATGAGGAACAGTCATGGCGAGGTAATGGATATGGTTAATTAGGTCATTTCTGATGGACGCACAAAGTTTTAGGCGATTTGGGGCAGGTCGTCTAATGAAAATGGCGTGAACTTTTGGAATACAAAAAATTGAAAATGTTGAATTCCTTTTTTATGGCCCTAAAACGGCAAAAAATAAGGAACAGTCATGAAAAGGCAATGACTATGATTTATTAGGTTGTTTCTGATAGGCCCACAAAATTTTAGACGATTCGGAGCCGGTTGCCCGATTTCATGAAGATGTCGTGGTCATTAGCACACGAAAAATCAAAAATTAAGTTGAATTCCTATTTTATGGCCCAAAAATCCCAAACAAATAGAAACAGTCATGGTGAGCCACTGAGTATGGTTAATTAGGAAGTTTTTGATGGGCCCATAATATATTAGGTGATTCAGGACAGGTCGTTCGAATTCATGAAGATGGTGTGAACATTAGCACAGAAAAAATTAGAAATCATGCTGAATGCTTGTTTTATGACCCTAAAACGACAAAAATGAGGAACAGTCATGGCGAGGCAATGGCAATGATTCATTATGTTGTTTCTGATGGGCCCATAAAATTTTAAGTGATTTAAGGCTGGTCGCCCGAATTCATGAAGATGGTGTGGACATTAGCGCACGAAAATAAAAAATGGTGTTGAATTCCTATTTTATGGCCCTAAGATGCAAAAATGAAGAACAATCATGGCGAGCAATGACTGTGATACATTAGATCGTTTTTAACGGGCACATAAAATTTTAGGTGATTCCGGGTTGGTCGCCCTAATTCATGAAGATGACATAGACATTAGCACACGAAAAAATAAAAATCATGTTGAATTCCTATTTTATAGCCTTAAATGTCAAAAAATGAGGAATAGTCATGGCGAGGCAATGACTATGGTTCATTAGCTTATTTTTTATGGGCCCATAATTTTTTAGGCGTTTAAGGCAGGTCGCCCGAGTTCATGAAAATGACATGGACATTAGCACACAAAAAATTGAAAATCATGCTGAATTAAACGCCAAAAAATGAGAAAAGGTCATGGCGGTGGATATGGTTCATTAGGTCGTTTATGACGAGCCCACAAAATTATAGGCAATTCATGGCCGGTCGCCTGAATTCATGAAGATGGCGTGGAGATTAGCACACGAATAATTAAATTCGTGTTGAATTCCTGTTTTATGGCTCTAAAACGCCACAAAATAAAAGGAACAGTCATAGCGAGAAAATTACTATGGTTCATTAGGACATTTATGATGGGCCCAAAAACTTTTAGCGATTCAGGGTCGGTCCCTAGAATTCATGAAGATGGCGTGGACACTAGCACACAAAAAATCAAAAATCCTGCTGAATTCCTGTTCCATGGCCCTAAAATGCCAAAAACGAGAACAGTCATGGCGAGGCAATGAATATGGTTCATTAGGTGGCGTAGACATTAGCACACAAAAAATCAAAAATCGTGTTGAATTCCTATTTTATAGTCCTAAAACGTATAAAAACGAGGAACAATCATGTTGAGAAAATGACTATGGTTCATTAGGTTGTTTCTGATAGGCCACAAAATTTTAGGCAATTGGACCCGGCCTTCAGAATTTACAGAGATGGCGTGGACATTAGCACACAAAAAATCAGAAATCGAGTTGAATTCCTATTTAATAGCCCTAAGATGCCAAAAAATGAATAACGGTCAAGGCGAGGCAATGACTATGATTTATTAGGTCATTTCTGGTGGGCCTATAAAATTTTAGGTAATTCTGGGCCGATCATCCAAATTCATGAACTTGGCGTGTACATTAACACTCGTAAAATCAGAAATCATACGAAATTCCTATTTTATGGCCTGAAGACGTCAAAAAATGAGAAATTGTTATGGCGAGGCAATGACTATGGTTCATTAGGTCGTTTCTAATGGTCCCAGAAAATTTTAGGCGATCGGGGCCTGTCACCCAAATTTATGAAGATGGCGTGGACATTAGCACACGAAAATTTAGAAATTATGTTGAATTCCTGATTTATAACCCTAAAACGACAAAAAATGAGCATCAGTCATGGCCAGGAAATGACTCTGGTTCATTATGTTGTTTCTGATGGTCCCACGGTGGATGGCGTGGACATTAGCTCACGAAAAATAAAAAATTATGCTAAATTCCTATTTTATGGCCCTAAAATGCCAAAAACAAGGAACAATCATGGCAAGGCAATGACTATGGTTCAGTAGGTCGTTTGTGATGTGCGTAAAAAGTTTTGAGTAATTCGGGGCCGGTCGCGCGTATTCATGAATATGACGTGGATATTTGCACACAAAAAACGTAAATTGTGTAGAATTAAATTTTATGACCCTAAAATGCCAAAATACGAGGAACGGTCTGGTGAGGCAATGACTATGGTATATTAGGTCGTTTCTAATTGGATAAAATATTGGACGATTTGAGGCTGGTCGCCAAAATTCATGAAGATGACGGGGACATTTACACATAAAAAATAAAAAAAATATGTTGAATTCATATTTTATGGTCGTAAAATGCCAAAAAAGAGGAAAAGTGATTGCGAGGAAATGACTACGTTCATTAGGCCGTTTATAATGGGTCCATAAAATTTTAGGTGATTCGAGGCCAGTCGCCCGAATTCATAAATGGCGTGGACATTAGCACACGAAAAATCAGGAATCGTGCTGAAATTCTTGTTTTATCGCTCACAAACACCAAAAAGTGAGTAATGATCTTGGTGAGGGAATGACTAGTTTATTAGGTCGTTTCTCTGGGCCTACAAAATGGTCACCCGAATTCATGAAGATTGTCACGACCCAAAATCCATTAAGGTCGTGATGGCGCCGGACACCATTGTCGGGCAAGCCAACACAAAATAGTTAAATTAAATCTTTATTTTAAAATTCTTGAAGCCATTCCTTTTTTATTTTCTTAAATAATAATTAGCGAGCTTCCACTGAGTAAACAATAATATCTTTAGCAACTTTAAATAGTGAATAAATTCCATAATTATCCCAGAAACCGGTGTCACTAGTGCATGAGCAAATTTTCTAGGAATTATACATGTACTACAATACTTGTCCAGAATACAAACTGGACAAGGAATTTAAAATAAAATACAATACAACTGAGGAAGACTCTGCCGGTTGCGAGTCATCTCCGGATGGTGCAGCTCTTCTAAGTCTACAAGTCAGTCACATCACTGCGTCAAGCAGGGCCACTATCTATGAATGTACCTATGCAATAAAAATGCACAACAAGTGTAGCATGAGTACGAAAACAACGTGTACTCAGTAAGTATCCCGCCTAACCTCGAAGAGGTAGTGACGAGTGGTCGAATTTGACACTTGCTAGAGGTCAATTTAATGAAATCAAGGGTGAAACTAAGCATGGATATCATAGGCAACTTAACAAGTAGCGACAGGAAATAAAAACTTCTTTCACATTTAATATTCTTAAATCCTCGTCATTTCAGTTGAAAATTTAAAATTTTCAGGCCAGTAATCAGGTAAAAATCACAGCAAGTACGCAATAAATATCATGCGCAAGCAATGCCGAGGGTCAAACGGCCCGAACCAACATAAATGTAAAATGTGCACTGCCGAAGGGTCGAACGGCGCAAACCATAGATGCATCTATTAACTTGTCGTGACGTACGGCACACTCCCATGAGAGTAGTGGAAGAATATCCCCGCTCGCGGAATATAAATTGTGAAGCGGTCACACATAAGCATACACATTCAAACACTCCACCCCTACTATATCGGGAAAACAATTACCCAAGCAAATGACAATCTCTCTTTTAATGGTCATAAAGATAGTATTTTAATCCTTTTCTAGAAATTCATTTTCCAAGTTCGATAAGGTTTTAAATATTATAAATTTGTCAGTAAGGTTACAAGTACGGCAAATAAAACATGCTTTATCGGGAAAACAATTATCCCAGGAAAAATCAATTCTCTTTCTAGATGATTAAGGAAAATAAACTTTAACCTTCTTAGGTATTCAGTTACTAATTCAATAATATTAATAGTCTAATTTCATTAGCAAAATTGCAAGTACAATAAGTAAAGCATGCTAGTGTGTCCTAGACGACCCAGACACAAGCATGATAGTAGCCACGCACGGACTCTCGTCACCTCGTGCTTACGTATCCCCCACAAATAGCAGCACATATTCGATTAGTTCTCCTATGGGGACAATTCCCCCTCACAAGGTTAGAAAAGAGAATTACCTCGCTCCGAAATTCCATAACCGGCTTCCAAGCCCTTCCGATGACTCGAATCAATGCACAACGCTCCAAAACTAGCAAAATAACAGCAAACCAATGAAAATATACTCTAATACTTGTACCAAGTCAATTTATATAAATTTCCAACTCCGCTCGAAGAATTAACAAAATTTCCCTCGGGCCCACGTGCCCGGATTCCTAAATTTTTCGAAGATAAAGATTACCCATGACTTTACTAACTCCAATATATAATTTACTCTTAAATTCATGCTCAAATTCGTGGCCAAAATCCAAGAATGCAAATTCTTGGTTTTTCTTCAAAATTCCCAACTTATCCACAAATTTTCATATTTAAATCCATGTATAAACCTTGTATCTAACTTGAAATGAGTAGAAACAACTTACCTTGACATAGATGATGTAAATCCCCTCTTGAAGCTCTCCAAAATCGCCCAAACAAGAGAAAATGAGAAGAAATGGCCAAAACCCATTTTTAAAACACTGCCCTGCCCAGTTCTGACCCCTCTATGCGATCGCATGAAAGCCTTCGCGTTCGCATAGGCCAAACTTGCTGCCTCCTTAATTTGCTCTTTGCGATCGCATCCCAATACCTGCATTCGCATAGGCCAAAACAGCAACCCCCATGTTTCCTCTTCTGTGCGTTCGCGTTCCTCCGGATGTGATCGCATAAGCCAAAATCCAGCAGCCTCCCAAATTGTACTGTGTGATCGCATACACTTACTTGCGATTGCATAAGCCAAAATCCAGCAGCCTCCCAAATTGCATTGTGCGATCGCATACACTTACCTGCGATCGCATAAGCCAAAATCCAGCAGCCTCCCAAATTGCACTATGCGATCGCGGACCCTCTCATGCGATCGCATTATGTAAATATCTGCTGCTCTCACACCAGAAAAACCAGCAATCCTCACAAGGCAAGAATCGACCCGTTAAGCATCTGAAACACGCCCGAAGCTCCCGGGACCTCAACCAAACCTACCAACCAGTCCTAATACCTCATTCGAACTTAGTCGAGCCTCAAAATCACATCTAACAATGTTGAAATCACAAATCGCAACCCGATTCAAGCTTAATGAACTTAGAACTTCAAACTTCTATATTCGATGTCGAAACCTATCAAATCACGTCCGATTGACCCCCAATTTTGCACACAAGTCACATTCAATATTACGGACCTGCTCCAACTTTCGAAATCGCATTCCGACTCCGATATCAAAATTACCACTTCCGGTCAGATTTCTCAAAAACATTCAAATTTCTATCGTTATCCAAATGGCTTCAAAATAACCTACGGACCTCCGAATTCACTTTCGATCGCGCTCTCAACTCCTGAATCAACATACGGAGCTATTCCCAAACTTGGAATCCCAAACGGACATCAATATTACTGAAATGCACTTCAACCCAGACTTATGAAATTTTTTCTAAAATGCTGACTTCTACAATATGCGTTGAAAGGCTCCCGGGTCGTCCAAAACCCGATCCGAACATACGCTCAAGTCCGAAATCATCATACGAACCTGCTAGAACCTTCAAATCCTGATTCTGAGGTCATTTAATCAAAAATCCCATCTTAGTCAATTCTTCCAACTTAAGACTTCCGAAATGTGACTTTCTTTCCAAATTGACTCCGAACTTCCCGAAACTCAATTATGACCACACTTACAACTCATAACACCTGAAATGGATCTGCTCATGGCCTCAAACCGTTGAACGATGCACTAGAGCTCAAAACGACCGGTCGGGTCGTTACATTCTCTCCCCCTTAAACATACGTTCGTCCTCGAACGTGCTAAGAACTGCTCCGGAGTTGTCTGAAATCATTGTTAAACACCTCGTGCACCTACTCGTGCTACCACCACTAAATTGATTACATTAGCTCGGTCAAATCCGAAGATATCCTCTTTCATCCATACAATGAGCTCAGAACCCAGTTCCAACACCCGAAATTCTCTGCCAGGCATGTTTCCAATATATGAACACCGTATCAACTACCACACGATGTACCAGATCATGACTGCATACCTTTGATGAATTAGCACCATGCACCGCATAATTCATCACCTAACCATAATGACATTCCTTGAACCTTAATAGCCAATATTCCACGAATCTGATGCTCCCAATGCACCTCATGACACATATATATAAGTCCTTCCGTAACGCTTACGATACCACCACAATGGAGGATATGTATATAAATTCACAACCAACTGCAGAGTTAACCAAGCATTGAATATCTCCTCTTGCCTAGAATCATCACCTCATTACTAACCAAATAATGGTGTTTGTCCTTTAATATACTTCACACAATCTTATCGCACTGATCCCTGATCCAATAATCTCGTCTCACCCAGTATGAACTGCTTAGACAACAAGTCACCCCAGACATGACCAACAGTCTCATATGATGCCAACATGCGCCAATAGGCCACAACTCGAACATGATACATAAGGAAAAGACTCAGGAAGGGACTACTCGACTCACACAAATAATATGAACTTTCCTCAGAAAATAGGAAGTAAAACACAAGGAAAATAAATATAGGGAACCGTACTCAACATCACACTGCTGCAGCGCGCAACCCGATCCAAATAACATGCCCGTGGCAGCGTGCCACCCGATCCAAATAACATAACCGTGGCGGCGTGCCACCTGATCCAAACATAAAAATTCACATAAGGAGATACACAGCGAGCTAAATTGCTCATTACCACAAAATATCGAATATCGGTCACAAGCACGCTAAGTGCATAATACCATCCTGGGGAGACTGATAGACCCATATGCTACAAAACTCAAGCACAACTGAGGTGCGATATATAATCTGAATCTCAAGAGCTATCCTGCTCACATAACATCATCACTACGCGGGAACTCAACCCATAGGGAATTATCAAGTCATTTCGTAACTCACACGGCACAATAGAATATTACATGAGATAAACGAAGACGGAACAACATCTATTGTTCTAATACCTTTCCATGAAAAGCGTTATACCAAAATGAACACGCCTGACTCATATGGAGCCCATAATCATATTTAAATCCATCCACAAACATCGAGTATACCCTGCTCGCACCGAACTAGGCTAATAGCTTTACCTGGGTCCATAATACACCACTTTTTTTCTCCTAATACACAAGAACAACCGTCATAGCCGGGACAAACATCCCAATATCCACAACAAAATGAACCGAGCGCCCTCCAGGCATAAATTCTCAAATAAGCAATATTACACCTCTTTATACTTGGTCCAAATATTCAATTCGTTAAGTGACTACATGTCACACTCATACAATCTTCTCGTGGTCATGCTCCCACGTCCTTCCACACAAGGTAACAAGTCTTCACATCCACCACTGGCCGCACTAACGTTGTAAAACAAATCAAGAACCCATAACTTCGATGCAAAGCCTCTTTCACCAAACACCAATCTCAGGTGACACTGAAGATAACACCAGCTTACTCTAAACGTTCAAATCCCCTTTTCTTTCTCATTCGACCTCATGACATCCTTGTCAACACCGAACCGCAACCTCGATCCTTACTTCCAGTTACATACTGCTTACCGACCTAACATGCCAATATGAGATAGTGCAAGAATTCCATCATAACTCCTAAACCACTAATAGGGTGAACACTTCATCATATAGAAACCTTTTACCTACCTCAATTCAAGAGAACCACCACAACACATGAGTGAATTCCCACAATCACAATGCATGTAAATCCTTAAGTAGTAGTCTATACCACCATAATCCTTCCGGGATCCGCCCACCCATGACAGGCCATCATGCTTGAATGCTTCCAAATGAAATCTATCACGGTGACCGACAAGCCTCGCCCATACCATTACAAATCACATGCATAACTTAATCACACTGAAGGAACTGATCACTGCCGTACATGTGCCATTTAAACCATGTCTAACCAATATATTTTCTTCCATTTTATCCTTTACTTGACTTAGAAGTAACAATAGCCTCATCCAAAAACATTGTGAACCCAAGTCCGATCTCCTCTCGAGTGACTTTATATCACGAGACCACGTTTTCTCAAGTCCCGCGGGTCATCTCATACCCTCCAATGTTGCATCGCAAGCCGAAGATAACATGGAACACTCCGAGCCTCCTATCGCGACTGCTGCAAAAAAACCAAATTCCTAACCATGTTGCGGGCTTGAAACCCTTAAACAACGCATTCTTAACCCTTTGAATTCATTAGAACTATTGTTGAGAGTCACCCACTCTGGCTTGGTCCCGAATATAATCAACTCTACGGCTTCGCTGGCACATGAACACCCATCTTGATAAAGCACCCGATTAAATCCCTTCCCTTGTAAATTACCTCTGTACTAAGCATAAATCTTGAATCTTTCCAAAGCCTAAACCTGATTCATTAAGTCCAACCCTTGCACACCTTTATCAAATCCCATGCTCAATTACTATTTTACCCCTTTCCCCTTAGCTGTAATAACTTGCCAATACACCAATAATCCGCAACCCCATGAGAAGAAAATCCTGCAACCCACTCGCAGGCGGTGGGACTCTCCTGCTTAGCCCGAAGATACTCCTTGCACCACTCTGGACCCCACCGAAATTCTTTCTTCATTGCTGATATGATCTTGCTCAACCAACCAGTCAAATTCTTCTAAATTCTCCTGCTAGCATTCCATGAATACTCTAATTCTATATCATCACTCACATATTCGTCCTCCCACCGAATAGCCACTAGAATTCCTCGCAGAAACTTGCCAACCACACGACCGCTAACCTGCTCACAGGAGATAACCCACCTGTGGAAATTACGTGTCGACCTCCTCTCACGTTGCTGTACGGGGAACCATTACTACGACCTCGATACTCCATCCTAAGCCCGTTCTCATTCACCAACTACACCGGTCCGTTCACTCTTTATGGACATCAACTAAATGCGCGGCAACATCTTCCAGTTCACCGCTACATAGCATCCTCCTCCAAGTCAAACAACCCTTCTTTCTGTTGCATCCAAATCTCCCGCCGTATAATAGCCAATAATTCAAATTAAGCTCGTGGACCCAATCACCATCCACTAAAATTCTCAAATCACTCCAAACTTCTCCTCAAGATGAGAATTTATCTTACCATAGAACATATATGCTACGCTGCCCCTCTCCCACTTTAGTTAACTCGCTCCTTAAAGCAACTACCTGACTTATGTTTCTTACACCTGGCCTTTTAGAAATTTATCCGCCACCTGACACTTCTCACATGTCTTCCCTCATCGTATGCTTTCCCAATTGTTGCCTCAATTCAATATCATTATTTGTGGCTCTTAAACCAGTAGATCACCACAACTTTAAACCTTTCCGAAGATCATCTTTCTCGAATCGCCTACATTAAAAATACCTATTCAGTCCTGAACCACCGCACACCACGATCTCTGACAACCTCTTCTTCAATATTACTTCACAACACTCTGACCCAATGCAACGGAAGAAGCCATAGCACCGGTGAACTTAACACCTTCTATTCTATCAAAGATGACGATACCACGTCACAGGTGAAGATTCTACCTCATTGAAAACACCAAGCCTTACTACTTTAGCAACCCGAACCCGATCATCCATAGTCCAATGGTCTTTTCCTCTGCTAGAATAAAAATACTAAAATCTCGAAATCACGCTCTGGGAAGACCTCCTTTCAAGTCATTCATTTCCCCGACATATGGGAAAGCATTCTACCATTATATCAACACCGCACGATAACCAATATTAAGCATCATAACAACCTGGGCATAGCCTCAAAGCTCTCAGAAACACAATTACTGAGCTGAAATAACATAATATCCTTCCACAAGGCAATGACAATAGACCCAATCAACTTCGCATAGAAAATATCACGCACCATATCCGTAGCACAATTACAATTCCTCAAATTCTCGATTTGTAGCAAGCTTTCCGCGACGTGTAAGATTGAGTAAGAAGAAGCGTAGGCATAAGCCTTAAAGGGAATCAAATCGCACGATGAGGAATCAAGAAGGGAAGTTCTCCTAACAGCCATGTAGCCTCTCGAAGACAAGTACATACATCTCTGTACCGATCCGCAAGACTCTACTAGACTTGATCATGGCTCATGAGACCTAAGGGAACCTAGTGCTCTGATACCACGTTGTCACGACCAAAAATCCATTAAGGTCGTGATGGCGCCGTGCACCAATGTCGGGCAAGCCAACACAAAATAGTTAAATTAAATCTTTATTTTAAAATTCTTGAAGTCATTCCTTTTTCATTTTCTTAAATAATAATTAGTGAGCTTCCATTGAGTAAACAATAATATCTTTAGCAAATTTAAATAGTGAATAAATCCCATAATTATCCCAGAAACCGGTGTCACTAGTGCATGAGCAAATTTTCTAGGAATTATACATGTACTACAATACTTGTCTGGAATACAAACTGGACAAGGAATTTAAAATAAAATACAATAAATTTGAGGAAGACTTTGCCAGTTGCGGGTCGTCTCCAGATGGTGCAGCTTGTCTAAGTCTCCAAGTCAGTCACATCACTGCGTCAAGCAGGGCCATAATCTATGAATGAACCTGTGCAATAAAAATGCACAACAAGTGTAGCATGAGTACGAAAACAACGTGTACTCAGCAAGTATCCCGCCTAACCTTGAAGAGGT
This sequence comes from Nicotiana paniculata, assembly GCA_005239505.1. Lineage (NCBI taxonomy): Eukaryota > Viridiplantae > Streptophyta > Magnoliopsida > Solanales > Solanaceae > Nicotiana > Nicotiana paniculata. Next base: position 21,974 of record ML332109.1, read on the forward strand.
AGTGATGAGAGGTCGAATTTGACACTTGCTAGAGGTCAATTTAATGAAATCAAGGGTGAAACTAAGCATGGATATCATAGGAAACTTAACAAGTAGTGACAGGAAATAGCAACTTCTTTCACATTTAATATTCTTAAATCCTCATCATTTTAGTTGACAATTTAAAATTTCCAAGCCAGTAATCAGGTAAAAATCACAGCAAGTACGCAATAAATATCATGCGCAAGCAATGCCGAGCGTCGAACGGCCCAAACCAACATAAATGTAAAATGTGCACTGCCGAAGGGTTGAACGACGCGAACCATAGATGCATCTATTAAATTGTTATGGCGTACGGACCGCTCCCATGAGACTAGTGAAATAATCACCCCGCTCGCGGAATATAAATTGCGAAGCGGTCACACATAAGCATACACATTCAAACAGTCCACCCCGACTATATCGAGAAAACAATTACCCAAGAAAATGACAATTTCTCTTTTAGTGGTCACAAAGATAATATTTCAATCCTTTTCTAGAAATTCATTTGCCAAGTTCGATAAGGTTTTAAATATTATAAATTTATCAGTAAGGTTACAAGTACGGCAAATAAAACATGATTTACCGGGAAAACAATTATCCCAGGAAAAATCAATTCTCTTTCTAGATGATTCAGGAAAATAAACTTCAACCTTCTTAGGTATTCAGTTACTAATTCAATAATATTAACAGTCTAATTTCATTAGCAAAATTACAAGTACAACAAGTAAAGCATGCTAGTGGGTCCTAGACTACCCACACACAAGCATGATAGTAGCTACACACGGCCTCCTGTCACCTCGTGCATACGTAGCCCCCAAAAATAGCAGCACATATTCGATTAGTTCTCCTATGGGGACAATTCCCCCTCACAAGGTTAGAAAAGAGAATTACCTCGCTCCGAAATTCCATAACCGGCTTCCAAGCCCTTCCGATGACTCGAATCAATGCACAACTCTCCAAAACTAGCCAAATAACGGCAAACTAATGAAAATATACTCTAATACTTGTACCAAGTCAATTTATATACATTCTCAACTCCGCTCGAAGAATTGACAAAATTGCCCTCTCAGGCCAACGTGCCTGGATTCCTAAATTTTTCGAACAAAAAGATTACCCATGACTTTACTAACTCCAATATATAATTTAATCTTAATTTCATGCTCAAATTCGTGGCCAAAATCCAAGAATGCAAATTCTAGGTTTTTCTTCAAAATCCCCAACTTTTCCACAAATTTTCATGTTTAAATCCATGTATAAACCTTGTATTAACTTGAAATGAGCATAAACAACTTACATTGACATAGATGAAGAACATCCCCTCTTGAAACTCTCCAAAAATCGCCCAAACAAGAGAAAAATGAGAAGAAATGGCCAAAACCCATTTTAAAAACATTGCCCTGCCCAGTTCTGACCCCTCTATGTGATCGCATGAAAGCCTTCGCGATCGCATAGGCAAAACTTGCTGCCTCCTTAATTTTCTCTTTACGATCCCATCCCAATACATGCGTTCGCATAGGCCAAAACAGCAACCCTCATATTTCCTCTTCTGTGTGATCGCGTTCCTCCGGATGCGATCGCATAAGCCAAAATCCAGCAGCCTCTCGAATTGCATTGTGCGATCGCATACACTTACCTGCGATCGCATAAGCCAAAATCCAGCAACCTCCCAAATTGCACTGTGTGATCGCATACACTTACCTGTGATCGCATAAGCCAAAATCCAGCAGCCTCCCAAATTTCACTATGTGATCTCCGACCCTCTCATGCGATCGCATTGTGAAAATATCTGCTGCTCTCACACCAGAAAAACCAGCAATCCTCACAAGGCAAGAATCGACCCGTTGAGCATCCGAAACACGTCCGAGGCCCCCGGGACCTCAACCAAACCTACTAACCAATCCTAATACCTCATTCGAACTTATTCGAGCCACGAAATCACATCTAGCAACGTTGAAATCATGAATCGCAACCCGATTCAAGCTTAATGAACTTAGAACTTCAAACTTCTATATTCGATGCCGAAACCTATCAAATCACGTCCGATTGGCCCCAAATTTTGCACACAAGTTACATTAAACATTACAGACCTGCTCCAACTTTCGGAATCATATTCTGACCCTGATATCAAAATTTCCACTTCCGGTCGGATTTCTCAAAAACCTTCAAATTTCTATCTTTAACCAAATGGCTTCAAAATAACCTACGGACCTCCGAATTCACTTCCGATTGCGCTCTCAACTCCAGAATCACCATACGGAGCTATTCCCAGACTCGGAATCCAAACGAACATGAATATCAATGAAATGCACTTCAACCCGAACTTATGAAATTTCTTCTAAAATGTTGACTTCTACAATATGCGCCGAAACGCTCCCGGGTCGTCCAAAACCCGATCCGAACATATGCCCAAGTCTGAAATCATCATACGAACATGCTGGAACCTTCAAATCCTGATTCTGAGGTCGTTTACTCAAAAATCAAATCTTAGTCAATTCTTCCAACTTAAGACTTCTGAAATGTGACTTTCTTTCCAAATTGACTCCGAACTTCCTGAAATTCATTTCCGACCACACTTACAAGTCATAACACCTGAAATGAAGCTGCTCATGGCCTCAAACCACTAAATGACGCGCTAGAGCTCAAAACGACCAATCGGATTGTTACAAAGATGGCGTAGACATTAACACACGAAAAATTGAAAGTCGTGTTATTCCTGATTTATGGTACTAAAACGCTAAAATTAAAAAAATAGTCATAGCAAGGCAATCACTATTATTCATTAGGCCATTTCTGATGGGTCCATAAAATTTTAGGTGATTCGTCGCGGTCGCCCGGATTCATGAAGATGACGTAGACATTAGCACACAAAAATCGAAAATCGTGTTGAATTCCTATTTTATGGCCCTAAAATGCCAAAAATGAAGAACAATCATGGTGAGAAAATGACTATATTTTATTATGTCATTTCTGAGAGGCCCACTAAATTTTAGGCGATTCGATATCGGTTGCCCGAATTCATAAATATAGCATGTACATAAGCACATGAAGAATCGAATCTCATGTTGAATTCCTATTTTATAGCTCTAAAAACCAAAAAATAAGAAACGATCATGGTGTGGCAATGGCTATCCTTCATTAGGCCGTTTCTGATGGGCCTACAAAATTTTAGGTGATTGAGGTGTAACGACCCGACTAGTCATTTTGAGGATTAGCGTTTCGTTTGGTGTCTTAAGATCTCAAGCAGCTTTGTATCATATATTATGACTTGCGTGTGTAGTCGAGTACGGTTTCGGATGATTCGAGATTGATTCGGAAGAACAATTCTTGTTTTAGAAGCTTAAGTGAAAAGAGTTGACCAGAGTTTGACTTTATGTAGACGGCTATGAAATGGTGTTTGATGATTGCAATATCTTCGTATGTTGATTTTGGACTTAGGCGTGTGTCCGTATTTTAATTTGGAGGTCCGTAGGTTGATTTGATGCATTTTGGAAAAAATTTGAAAGTTGAAGGTTAGGAAGGTTGAGAGGTTTGATCGGGAGTTGACTTAGATAATATCGGATTCAAATTTTGATTTTCGGGAGTTGGTATAGCTTCATTGTGTCATCTGGAACTTGCATGCAAAATTTGACGTCATTCCGAGTTGATTTGATATGATTCGGCACGAGTTGTTGAAGTTGAAAGTTCATTAAGTTTGATTTGAGGTGCAATTCGTGATTTTGAGGTTGTTTGATGTGATTTGAGGCCTCGAGGGGATCCGCGTTATGTTATGGAAATTGTTGGTATGTTCGAATGGGGTCCCAGGGGCCCTGGGTGTATTTCGGACTAATTTTTGATTATTTCTATGTTTTGGGCAGGTCTGGTTCTGGTGTTTCGCATCTGCGCATTTTGAAGTGCAGGTGCAGACACGCTTTTGCGTGATTTTGGCCGCTTATGCGCAGTCAAGATTTCCGCTTTTGCGGGTTGATGAACGCATGTGCATGGCCACGTTTGTGGTGGGTCTATCGCAGATGTGGGTTTGTGGATCAGGGTGATTGTCCGCTTCTGCGGTTATTCTTTCGCTTCTACGGTGTCGCAGATGCGACCTTATTCACGCAGATGCGGGTTTTGGGCTTGGTAGGCTACGAGAGCGCAAATTCTCTTCCTTGTTCGCAAATGCGGAAATATCTGGACAGCTTCTTTTATATTGAGGGTTTGGTTATTTTTATCATATCTTGAGATATAGACCTCGGTTTTGGGCGATTTTGGAGGGGTTATTCAAAACTTGGATTGGGGTAACTGTTCTTTACCCGTATTTGATTATATTTCCTCATTCCATCTTTGTTTCTAACATTAAATTAGTGATTTGAATGGGAGAAAATGAGAATTTTTGTATAAACTTTCAAAAATGTAAAATGATGATTTGAAGAACGATTTGATGTTGGAATGGGATAATTGTGCTATGGTTGGACTTTTGTTGAAATGGGTGTCCGAATTTTTTGAATTTTGTCGAGTTCCGAGGATTGGGCCCGTGGTTGGCTTTTTAGTTTTTATTAAAGATCGAAGATTTATTATTCGGAATGGTGTCCTATGGATTTTATTTATGATACTAAGTTATTTTGGCTAGATTTGAGTCGTCCGGAGGTTGTTTCTCACAAGAAGGTCATTTTAGAGTATCAGTTTAGCTTCTTTGAGGAAAGTATCTTGCCTAACTTTGTGTGGGGGAAATTACCACTTAGGATTTGAGTCGTTTGTGTTATTTGTGTTATGTGAAAGCCGTGTACGCAAGGTGACTTTTTGTGTTATATGTGAAAATTGACCGATTTAGACTCTTAGGCTTCTTTCATGTATTTTTTGGAATTGTTAGCACCTGTTATATCTTTTATTCGCCATGTTTACTATCACATGCTTTATTTTAAGTTGACGTTATATGTCACATACTTTACTTGTTGAGTTTGCTCTTACATGTTTTATTTAAAGTCGTTGACACTCTTACCATTATGTGATTTCTCTCTTAGTTGAAATTATTGTTACATGATATCCTTGTTGGCGGGTTATTCTCATGCATTTAGACGTAGTACTAGTTCGTGCCATATTTTTCATTGTTAGCCTAATTCATACACTAGAATCCGAAGTTTTCCATTTCATGGAAATACTTTCACTAGCGAGATTATCCTTAAACAAATAATTGGAATTGAGGTTATCGAAAGTCATTAACCTATTTAATTGAAGTTGTGTTTAAAGGGAGTGTTGTTCCTTGTGAGTTACTTTCCCATTCGTTTTGTATCTATTGAGATTTTATACACATTGTGTTTGAGTCGTGGGCTATTTGTTGTTGAAATATTGATACTGTTGGATCTTTGGAAACGTTGTGGCTTATGGGCACTTGTGTTATGAGTTGATACATCGTCTTGTTGTGATGTTAACATTTGTATATTGTTGTGTGGTTTGATTGTTGTTAAGCGGAGTATAAGGGTAGAACTTCACCGTTGTTATGAGTGGCATAAGGGTGGAATGTCACTGTTGTTGAATACAAGGAGTGATATGGGTGGTTGTCGAAGAGATAAGGGTGGCTAGCGATATTGTCAGGGCAGAGTGATACGGGTGGCTATCAGAGAGATAAGGGTGGCAAATATTATTGTCCGGGAAGAGTGATAAAAGTGGCTATTATATGGAGCGATACGGGTGGCTATCAGAGAGATAAGGGTAGAAAATGTTATTATCCGGGCAGAGTGATAAGGGTGGATATTATACGAAGTGATACGTGTGGCTATCAGATAGAGATAAGGTTGGCAATGTCAGGGATGATGTGTAATGGTTTGGGGACATTGTGTTGGTGTTTTTCGTGTGATGTTGTACTTTTCCTTGTGTATGGCATACACCTTATGCGACCTGTTTTGTTGATTCGATGAGCTACTCGATGTCTTTGATGTTACTTATTAATTTGGGCTACAGTAGTACACTGGCACAAGCATATACCGTAGCATGCCACTTATACTAACTCAGGAGTATGAAACTTGACATTTATTTATCATGTCCATGTGTTCTTGTATTATCCGTTTTCATATTGCTATTGAGCATGTGACCATGTCGGGCAGATTATGATTGTGAGCCTGAGACACACGTCGGGCGGACTGTAATTGTGAGCCTGTGATCATGCTGGGAAGATTGAGATATTAGCACATGAGTTGTCTGTGCGGTTGTGATTCGAGATGTGGACACGAGGTTCCATGAGTATATGATAGTGGGTTGAGACTCATGACTTGTGACAAGTAGATGAAGTATCACGAAGTGATTTCGCTGTGAAACTTGTGTTAGAATGACTTGATTTAATTGGTTGTCCTTTGTGTTCCTTAATTGGTTTCAATGATACTTCACGGTATTCTTATTGTCTTACTGTTTATATCACATGTTGATTTAGTTTCCATTTACTGATTTTTGCTTTCCATTATTAGCTTTATACTTCTATACTGCAGAGGTTATTTTGTCTAGTGAGTGTCTTGACTTGTACCTCGTCACTACTCTACTGAGGTAAGTCTTGATACTTACTGGGTACCAACCGTGGTATACTCATACTACACTTTTGCACATTTTTGTGTAGAGCCAAGTATTGGATATATTGGACTCGGGCAGAGTTAGCTTGTTGATCGCAAGGATTCAAGGTAGAGTTGCTTGGTCGTGGCAGTCCCTTGGAGTCCTTTCCTTATATTGTACTGTCAGTTTGTCACTTAAATAGAGTTCGTGACTCTGTATTACCAGTGTTAGGAGGTTGTTATGATCATTTCCGCGTAGGCTCATTTCACTCTTGTATAGGTATCCATATTAAACTTTGTTTCAAATTATCATTGTTAATAACTGGATCAACTGTCACACTAATTGGCTTACCTAGTCTTAGAGACTAGGTGCCATCACGACATCCTACGGAGGGTTATTGGGGTCGTGACATGAGGCCAGTCGCCCGAATTCATGAAGTTGGCATGGACATTAGCACATGTAAAATCAGAAATCATGTTGAATTCCTATTTTATGGCTCTAAAAAGCCAAAAAACAAGGAACGATTATGGAGAGGCAATGACTATGGTTCATTTGGTATTTTCGATGGGAACACAAAAGTTTAGGTGATTCGGGACAGGTTGCCCAAATACATGAAGATGGCATGAAAATTATCACATGAAAAATCATAAATCGTGTTGAGTTCTTGTTTTATGACCCTAAAACACCAAAAAACGAAAAATGTTCATGGCAAAGCAATAACTATGGTTCATTAGGTCATTTTTGATGGTCCTGGAAAACAATTTGGCATTTCGGTGTCGGTCACCCAAATTCATGAAGATGGCATGGACATTAGCGAACAAAAAATCAGAAAATATGTTGAATTATTGTTTTATGGCCCTAAAACATCAAAAAATGAGGAACGGTCATGGAGAGGCAATTACTATGGTTCATTAGGTCGTTTTTAATGGCCGAAAAAATTCTAGGCAATTCAGGGCCGGTCGTCCGAATTCATAAATATGGCGTGGACATTAGCATACGAAAATTCGAAAATCGTATCGAATTCCTATTTTAGAGCCCTAAAACGTCAAAATACGAGGAACGTGCATGGCGAGGCAATGACTATGATTCACTAGGTAATTTATTAAGGGCCCATAAAATTTTAGGCTATTCGAGGTCGGTCGCCAAAATTCATGAATATGGTGTGCACATTAGCACACAAAAAATTAAAAATCGTACTGAATTACTGTTGTATGGACCTAAAATTCCTAAAAATAAGGAATGGTCATGGTGAAGCAACAATTATGGTTCATTGTGTCATTTTTTATGGGCCCACACGAAAAATGTATATAGCCTTAAATTCGTGTTGCATGACCCCGTCACGAGCGCAAAACACAATACAAAATACAAAATTGATGCTCGCTAGCCAAAGATAGATAGTATGATTATCGTCTCCACATGGATTGGATTTAAAGAATGCTGTAGTAATTCTTGGTTTAACTGCTATTCAGGATGATCAAAACTTGGTTGGAACGATTACGAACTACTATTAACTACTAAAGTAAAGCAATTGATAATTGACGGCAAAGAACTACCGATTAGCAGACTTGGTTTCGTATCAATGTGAGAAATAAGGGTTTTGACTTGATAGGTGAAAGATGTTATTATGGATATGATATTGTTATACTTCACGCTTGAGGTTTTATCAATTCTCACAAATCCAATAGTTGATTAGCTTATACTTCCGATTCAAACTCCTCTCTCGATTAAATCTAAATCTTTCAAATAAACTAATGTGAAGTGCAGTGAAACTTTCAAGAATCTATTGGTCGGACTAATCTAAGAGAAACTTATCGAGAATATTTCTCAATCTTAATTTAAATGGTAACTCAAAAATCTCTCTCAATTACTTCAAAGAATCACCAAAAAAAACTAAGGCATACGCAGCAATGATATTCAATAAGATGTTCCTCTTTCGATTAAACACTATAAGAATAAAATCACAACTACTTTAAAGCTAGCTCCACCAATAAATTCAATCAATTAAACAGTAACCAAATCCATAAACAACAACCAAGTCATCAAATCTCGTCAAACCCTAAGGTAAACTACTCGATAATTATGGATGAAGTCCCCACAAATATAATTAAAGAGTGAGAAAGCATCAATCTAACATTACAATCCAAACTCCAGTATTGAATTGATGGGAAGTTGATGAAATCCTGTGTCTTGTGGCCTCCAATGCTCTCCCAAAGATTCCAAGGTCAAAAGTCCTCTAAAAATCGTATTTTTGGTGTATTTATACCATGTAGAAACGGGCCCGGATGAAACTATTCTTTCCAAGCCGAAGTAGGAGAAATACTCTGTAAAATTTGCACATGCGCGGCGCATGGTGCATCACCCCATGCGGTGTGCCTGTGGAGAAGTTCAAAGAGTTGATTTTTACACTCTACAGGAATTCTGCACTAGCGCCCCGTGCCCCATGGGGCATGGCGCGACGCGGTAGTGCATTTTCTCCAGAGTAATCTTTTTCCCACTTTTTGACTTCCAGACTTGCTCCTCGACCACGAACGTGATCCCGACTTAATTTCTTGGGCTTCTACTCAGACTTCAAAGCTCCAAATCATTCATTCTAGCTCCAAACTTGTTTCTCCACTCGAAATCACATCCTACACAGCAAAAAACACGTAATAAATACAAAGTATTAGCAATTAGGCTCAAATACAAAATTATAACAACTAGAGTGCAAAATGCAGCTAAAATACCAGTTCCTAGCCTACCATCAACACCTCACACTTAAGACATTGCTCGTCCCCGAGCAATCAAACTACACTTCACATAGAGACGAACTTTTTCATAAAAAAACTTCCTTAATCCATCATGCCAAGAATATCTAAAACAGACTAAGCACCCTACCGTAACATCTTAGCCTCAACACTCAACTCACAAGTGCCACATTTTTTTTAAAAATCCGCTCACTTACTCTAACACAGAGGTCAAAGACATTACCTTTCCTTCGCAAATCATTTTCCCTCACCCAAAGATAGAGAGTAATTCCACACACACCATAAAATTCAGGAACAAATAGGAACTCAAGATTGAAAGAATTAACTCACTCTCAGAAATAGAATTCATGCGCCGCAAAAAACGTCCCATAGGCTTGCCCGTGTGTAGTACTCTACTAATTTGAGCTCATTCATTAAAGAATCAAGTAGGACTTTAATTGGTTGTAATGTAGACCGCGGGACGGGTAGGAGATATTTTGATACAGTGACTACACCTCCCTAAGCACTTTAATAAATATACATTAACACTTCAAACCCCACACTTGTATTGAACCAAACCCCAACCTTCACAATATAACAACATCAAGCTCCCAATTTCTTTAAGCACAAACAAGATGAGAACTACCACTAGCACGGAATCTTTTTTTTTCTTTTCTAAGTTCTGATTTTTTTTCTTTTCAAGCAAACTCACTTTTTTATTCCAATTTCCTACAAGCGGCTCTCATAATTATTTTTCAAACAATGCACATTTCTCTTTTTCAATACTTTCACTCAAAAACTCGACCATACCTCACTTAGATTTTACATGCTCATAACAAAATCAAGTTCTCAAGAGAGGTAAAACGTTCAAACAGATAGTCAATTCAAACAAAGATCAGGCTTGCGATATGGTTGACAAAGAAGTAGGATTACATGTTCAAAGGGGATAACTACGATACATAATAATTAGGTAGGTAAAAATATATAACTAGCTCAACAAAGAAATGCATATATCACTTTCTAGACTGAACATGACTACCATTTCGCTTTGCAAACACACGGAGCAAGTTCTAGACATCAACTAGCATGCACAGAATATCAACCAAATCCTCACACACACATTGGCACATAACTCACTTAGGATCGGATCTATCCCGACTCTCTAGTCAAAGCAGTTAAGCAAAATCAAGATCAAACATTTTAAGACACTTATACCTGAGTCAAGAACTGAGATTAGACATCACAACTAAGGCACTCACTACTCTCAAGGCACAACAAAGTAAAGAAAAGTCATCTCCATTTAATACCATAGCACAAGACTTCACTATTCCTAATAGAAGAAAAAACTAATTACACTTGATTCAAACAAAACCCTTGAAGAAGAATCGCGACACAAAGAAAAACAAAGGGAGAATTGTTACACTACCTAGGGAAAACAAAATATATTTTTTTCTTCATCTTTGATTCCTCAAGAACACCGTCAAGGAAATCCATCATCGGGAAAATTCAATTTTTTTTTCAAACAAAACACAAGAAAACAAACATACATGTACATATTTACATCCCACACTTTAAATTGTGGCATGTTCCCATATTTACATCCCACACTTTAAATAGTCGGGGTCTGAATCGAAGTCGGAATCTCCTTTGTACGCCCTACCTAGTGCACGCATCCGTGCTGAGAGCGTCTTTTCGGCCTTTTTTGGTTACTCCCCATACTTATCAGTTTTACTCTCTCCAGTTTGATCCTTTAGGGCCCCTATAGCTCATTCCATCTTGAAGACCGCACTTTTCCCCCCACTCTTAGCATGAGTTGCGTTGCTTGAATGTCCAGAACGCCTTGTCGATAGCCAAGAATGGTCTCTCTAGAATTAGAGGGACTTCCCTATCCTCTTCCAAGTTCACCACGATAAAGTCCACAGGGAGCACAAATTTTTTCACCCGAACTAACAAATCTTTCACTATTTCAGGTATGATTATGGTCAAGGACACATGTATATATATGATTTCTCCAATTTTTCCCTCTAATTTCCTGAAAATAGACAAAAGCATAAGATTAATAGAAGCACTCGAATCACACAAAGATTTTTCAAACTTAGTACTTCCTAAAGAGCAAGGTATATTAAAACTTCCTGGATCTCTACACTTTTGAGGGAGCTTATTTTGCAAACGGCATTACAATGCTCTATGAGCCTGACAATCGATGTCTCCTCTACTTTCCGCTTGTTGAGCAATATCTACATTAAGAACTTGGCATATGTTGGCATCTATGAAAGCACCTCTATGAAAGGTACATTAACATGCACCTGCTTGCGCACTTCTAGAAAACGCCCTATTGTTTGTCCAGCTTCTCTCTTCTTTGCTTCTGAGGGAATGGAAGATCATGCATGTATTTACTCTCTTCGATCTCATCATTATTTTTTTGTTTGTCTTTCTTCTTCCTTGTTGAAACTTCAGATTTGTTCTTCTTTTTCTTCTTCAGATCATCCTTTTGCTCTACCCTCACTTCATTCTTAAATTGATTTCCCGTCAACTCATTCTTCTCTGCTACCAACGAATCTTGTAATACTTTTCCATTCCTCAAAGACGCTACATTTATAGTTTCCTTTGGATTCCCTTCGGTATCCGCATGGAGGGTTCCTGGAGACCTCTCGGATAACAGACTAGCAATCTTCCCCACTTGCCTCTCTAAGTCTTGAATAGCTACACTATGAGTTTACAATCTCTCATCCATCTTAATAATGAAAGCCTTCTTTAGATCCTCCATGCTAGACTGATCAGAATATAGAGGATGGTATTGTACCTCTGTTGATTCTGAAATCCTAGAGCTCCTTGTCTCTAGGGTCTCGAATTATTCTGCTACCATGAGTTCAGACTACCATTTGGTGAACTCCAATAAGAACCTAGGTGCCTCTATCTCATAGAGTTAAAATTATTACCACTTTGGTTGTTGCCTCTGCCAAAGCTTCCCATAGCATTTACCATTTCATCTGCAGTTGAAGCCTGACACTCATGCATTGGATGACCCATTCCACAGAAGTCACAAACTGATGATGGTTGGCTCTAGACCTTGGTTAAGGTCAACTTTCTTATCTTTTTAGCCATGGTGTCTAGTTGTGCTTGCACTGATGTGTTAGAATCCACTTGATGAACCCCAGCTGATTTTCTTCTATCATTAGTCTCAGTCGGCCATTAGTTAGCATCTTCAGAGAGCTCATCAAGAATTGCAACAATCTCCTAAGGAGTCTTCTTCATTAAAGGACCTCCAACTGCAGTGCTCAGAGTTCGTCGTGAGGAAAGCGTCAGTCCATCCCAAAAGTCCTGAAGTTGCATCCACAATTCAATCACATTATACTGACACTTTCTCTCTATCTCTTTGAATATTTCCCAAGCCTCAAAAACTGTTTCAGTGTCCTTCTGGCAGAAGTTGTGAATTTCCATCTTGAATTTCACTAATTTTGCAGCTGAGAAGTATTTGTCAATGAACTTTTCAGTCATATCTTCCCATGTCCTGATCGACCCAGTTGGTAAGCTACGAAGGTAATGTTTCGCGTCATCTTTCAACGAAAAGGGGAATGCCCCTAAGTGGACTGTATATTTTGACACTCCGTCGTACTGGAAGGTGTTCATGATTTTCTCAAAATTCATCAAGTGAGTGTTAGGATCTTCATTCACCTTTCCCTATGAAGACACAGTTGTTCTGGTTAGTTTGAAGCAAACCTTGCTTCAACTCAAAATTATTCGCTACTATGGGTGGAGGTCTGACACTAGATAGTCCTTGATTGTAAATTAGTCTGGCATAATCACCCAATGATCTACCAGGATTGGGTACCATATTTTCGAACTGGTATTCAACCAAGGATCGGTTTAGATTGAATCTTCGACCCCCACCATCGTCGATAGTCTCATCACGGGCTGTCTCAGCTGCTATTCGTGCAGCTTCTTGTTGTGTTGCCTCTCTTGCATCAAAGTCTACTTTGACTTCACCATTATTATCCATGTGTTCTTGGGTTGAAGGTTGACCCAAGAACTTTCCGATGAGTTCTTTCTCTTTCCTCAATTGTCATAGACTTTTTTCCACCTCTGAATTGTATGGAATCAATTCTTTTGAAAAAGATCGAGTCATACACCAGAGAAATCAACCTACTGCCTGCACACGGAAGAGAAAACTCATGAAGAATAAAATAAAATAGGTTCCTGAATTTGAACCAAAAACTATTTTGAACACTATTATTTTTGAATCCTCGACAACGGCGTCAAAATTAGACGAGCGCAAAACACAATACAAAGTTGATGCTCGCTAGCCAAAGATAGTATAGTATGACTATAGTCTCCACATGAATTGGATTAAAATAATTCTCTAGTAATTCCTGGTTTTAACTGCTATTTAGGATGATCAAAATTTGATTGGAATGATTATGAACTACGATTAACTACTAAATCAAAGCAATTGACAATTGATGGCAAAGAACTATAGATTAAGAGAGTTGGTTTCTTATCAATGTGAGAAATAAGAGTTTTGACATGATAGGTAAAAGATTGTTATTCTGGATATGATACTGTTATATTTCACACTTGAGTATCTACCAATTCTCACCAATTCAATGGGTGATTAGCTTATACTTTTGATTCAGACTCCTCTCCCAGTTAAATCTAAATCTTTCAAATAAACTAATGTGAAGTGCGGTGAAACTTGCAAGAATCTATTGATAGAACTGATCTAAGAGAAACTTCTCGCGAATATTTCTCAATCTTAATTTAAACGGTAACTCAAAAAGCTCTCTCGATCATTTCAAAGAATCACCGAAATAACTAAGGCATACGCTGCAATGATATTCAATAAGATGTTCCTCTTTTGATTAAACACTATAAGAATAAAATCACAATTATATTAAAGCTCCTTCAATAAATTCAATAAATTAAATAGTAATCAAATCTATAAACAACAACCAAGTCACCAAATCATGTCAAGCCTTAAGGTAAACTACTCCATAATTATGGATGAAGTTATCACAAATATAATTAAAGAGTGATAAAGCATCAATCTATAGTTACAATCTAAACTCCCGTATTGAATTAATGGAAATATGATGAAATCATGTGTCTTGTAGCCTCCAATGCTCTCCCAAAGCTTCCAAGGTCAAAAGTCCTATAAAATTCGTGTATTTGGTGTTTTTATACCATGTAGGAACGGGTCCGGATGAAACTATCCTTTCCAAGTCGAAGTAGGAGAAATACTCTGTAAAATTTGCACATGCATCGTGGAGAGGTTCAGAGAGTTGGTTTTTTACACTCTGCATGAATTTTTCACTATCATCCTGCGCCCCGCGATGCGGTAGTGCTTTTTTTCCAGAATAATCTTTTCTCTCGCTTTTTGACTTCCTTTTCCACTAGAAATCACATCCTACACATCATAACACACGTAATAAGTACAAAGTATTAGCAATTAAGCTCAAATACAATCAAATTATAGTATCTAAAGTGCAAATTGTAGCTAAAACACGAGCTCCTAGCCTACAATCACCCCGAAACTCCAAAAAGTAATTTCAAAAGTCATGGAAAACCTATGAGTATTCATTAGGTCATTTTATATGGACCTAAAAAGTTTTAGGACAATCACAGTTCGTTAAAAAAATCTACAAAATTATGATGTACTAAATACACAAAAAGGTGGATATAATCATAAATGCGTGTTGCATGACCTCGAAATGACATAAAATGAACCCTACAGTGATGGCGAAGTAAGGAGTATGGGTCATCAGGCCATTTCCTATGGACCTATAAAATTTCATGCCAATCAGAGTCCATTAAAAAAATTCTACAAAATCAACATTTACTAATACACAAAACAAACGAATATAATCATAAATTCGTGTTGCATGACCCCAAAACATCAAAATATTAACCCAAAAGTCATGAAAAAGCAATGAGTATTGGTCACTAGGATGTTTCTTATGGACCTACAAATTTCTGGCCAATCAGAGTACATCAAAAAAATTACAAAATCAACATATGCTAATACACACGAAAAATAGTTATAATCATAAATTTGTGTTGCATTACCTCAAAATGTCATAATATTAACTTAAAAGTCATGGTGAAGCTATGAATATTGGTCATTAGGCCACTTCTATGGATCTATGAAATTTCAGGTCAATATGAGTCCGTTAAAGAAATTCTACAAAATCGGCATGTATTAATACGCATGAAAAAGTGGATATAATTATAAAGTCGTATTACATGACCTCGAAACACCAAAAATGAATTTGAAAGTGATGGCGAAGCAATGAGTAATTGTTATTAGGTCATTTTTAATGGACCTACAGATTTCAGGCTAATCAGATTCCGTCTAAAAAATTCTACAAAATCACCACGTACTAATACACACAGAAAAAGTAGATATAGTTACAAATTCGGGTGGTGTGATCCCGAAATCTAACAAACTGACCGGTCGTTTTGTGTTATCAGACCCCGTTTCCCTAAATAAAACTTCTCATAGCGGCTTATTGCGATTTATGACTTGCGGGGGCGAGTGGTCCGGTATTCAGAAATGTTTAGAGCGATATTAGGACACTTAGTTCCTTAAGGTTGGCCTTTTTGGCCAAGTTTAACTTCGGTCATCATTTTTAGTAAACGACCTCAGAATCGAGTTTCGATGGTTCCGGTAGCTTCGTATGATTATTTCGGACTTAGGCGTATATTCGGAATGGGTTTTGGATGACCCAGGAGCGTTTCGGTGCCCAATATCGAAATAAGAGTTTCCTTAAGTTCATATTGTGGTTGGTTTTTGTGTTATTGAGGTTCGAACGGAATTTTGAGACCGGGAATAGTTCTGTTATGTCATTCAAGACTTGCCTGCAAAATTTGGTGTCATTCTGAGTAGTACAGGTCGGTTCGGCGCATTGTTAGCGAATTCAAGAAACTTAAAGTTCGTAAGTTTGGTTCTAGGGGTTTTGAGGTGTGATTTCGAGTTTTTGCGTTGTTGCGGGTGTTCCGAAGGCTCGAGCGAGTCCGTATTATGGTTTAGGACTTGTTGGTATATTTGGACGGGGATCGGGTGGGCCCAGGTTCCTCTCGGGCACCAAACGAGGCAAAAAAACCAGCTGAAGCAGTTGCTGGTGCACCTGATCTGGTTTGACCGCAGGTGCAGTTGCCCAGTCGCAGGTGCGAGACCACTCCTGCGGTCACAGCCTTGCAGGTGCGACCCCCAGGTGGGTTTCCCAGTTCTCGAAGGTGCGGGCCCTTTCCCGCAGGTGCGGACTCCTACCTGCAGGTGCGAGCCCAGGCCCTTGTCCCATTTTCCGCAGGTGCGAGCTATTGCTCGCAGGTGCGGTCGTCGAGTCGCAGGTGTGGAAACCCCTGTAGGCAGTAATGTCTTTAAATGCGGGATTTTCCCATTTTCACTCCATTTCTTCCACCATAGACGCTCTTGAGAGCTTGGAAAAGAGTCCCACGACCTAGCTACTAAAAGGTAAGTGAATTCTATCCTAAAGTTAGTTAATGCATGAATTCCTAGTTGAATTTAACTACCTAATTAGTGGAAAATTAAGGATTTGGATAGTAACCTAGGGCTTTCGAGAATTTAGAGAATTACCCGTGAATTGGCTACGAATTCATACAAAAATCATATATCAACGATCCTTAGGTTATGGGTGAGTGTTTCCTTCGAGAATTTTTGGAATCCGAGCATGCGGGCCCGGGGTTGTATTTTGAGATTTCTTCAAGAATGATGAATTTGACTAAATAGTAGGAGAATTCCATGCTTTGAGTATAATTTGATATATTTACGTAATGTTTTATTAGTTTCGAGTCCTTGGGTGACGAGTTCGGAGTTTCGGGCGCATTCTTGACCCGGGGAGTAGGTTCGACGCGAGGTGAGTCTCCTTTCTCACCTCGTAAGAGGGAATTGTCCTCGTAGGTGATTTAAATGCTATGTGTGATGCTTGTGGGGGCTACGTACATACAAAGTGACGAGAGTCCGTACGTAGCGGCTATTATTATTAAGTCCGGGTAGTTAGGCCCACAGCATGCGTTGTGTCTTCCTTGAAATGAACTATATGCTTAATGAATTAATGTTACATGCGGCTTATTTCCCTGAGATCACGGAATTTGAGAAATTTTAAGGAATTGTTCACTGAAAAGTAATTTAAAAGGAATATTGTGTGGGCATGTGACTGATTCACAATTTACATTCCGCGAGTTGTGTGTGATTTTCCCCCACTCTCATGGGAGCGAGCCGTACGCCACGGCGGATTGAAAGATGCACTTATGGTTCGGGCCGTTCGACCCTCGGCAGTGCATAGATATGAGTACCTTATGGCAAAGTTGCACTTAGGGTTCGGGCCGTTCGACCCTCGGCAGTGCACAGATATGATTATTTTATGGCTCAAGCCGGTTGTCCTTATCTCGTATGCGCATTATAAATTGTTACTGAATTCATGGATATTGATTTGACAGATATTTGGGGGAAGATGAAGTAGTAATTGTTTATTTACTTCCAGTATTTATTACTACCTTTACATGCCTACAGTTTTCATCATATTCTGGTAAATTATATTGTTGGAACGTAGTGAGTGTCAAGTCGACCTCTCGTCACTACTTCTTCGAAATTAGACGGGATACTCACTGGGAACATATATATTTATGTACTCATGCTACACTTCTGTACTTAATTGTACAGGTTCTGAGGCTGTGCATCTGGTTGTTAGACCGGAGCTTGATTCTGATTAATGACAGACCTGACTTCACGGTGAGCTGCTTCTCCTGGCGATCTCCGGCAGCACCATAGAGTTTCTTTTTCTTATTTCCCGTCTATTTCTTTTAGACGGTGGGACTGTATATTATATATTTTGTATATTCTGTTAGTATGCCCGTAGGACTTGTGACACTAGTTCCTGGCACACATGTGGTAGTTATTATGGATTACGGGTCTGTATATATATTGGCTCACGCCTCCTTATGACCACTTTTGATTAAAACTGGCTAATTCCCATTTTCGATTTATGTTTTAAGCTTTAAAACTTGGTATATGTTGAAATGTTTAATCAAATAAGAAAGAACCCTTAGTAAATTGAGTGTTGGCTTGCCCGACCCCACTGTTGGGTGCCATCACGACCTGAGTCAGGATTTTGGGTCGTGACAACATGGTATCAGAGCACTAGGTTCACTTAAGTCTCACGAGTCACGGGCAAACCCAATAGAGTCTTGCGGATCGGTACGGAGACGTTTCTTCTTATCTTCAGGAGGCTATAGGGTGTTAGGAAACCTCTCTTTATTCTTATTCTGTCGTGCAGTCGATGGTTACTAAATCTCATTCTTCTATTCTCTCACAGATGGTGAGGACGCGTGCATCTGATGTTCCAGACCCGGGAGGGGCCGCTACCCCCGTTGTCCGAGGCCGTGGCAAAGGCAGGAGGAGGGAACCAGCCCGAGGTAGGGGACGAGGGCGTCCCAGAGCTATTCTGGTTGCACCACCACCAGAGGATCCTATCATAGAGGAGCAGGACAAGGTGCCCCCAGCAGATCCTGCTCCAGTAGACTTCATGACGGTGCCAGGCTTCCAGGAGGTCATGGGCCGTATGATGAGATTTATGGACACTATGTGCTAGGCTGGTTTATTTCCAGCAGATCCTGCCACTTCTTAGGCGGGAGGGGGAGTCCATACCCCTACTATCCAGGCTGCAGGCCAGACAGCAGCATTACATCATACCCCGGGTACACTGCCCGTGGGTGGGGTCCAGCCTGTTGCAGCAGCACCTGAGCCCAAACCAGTTGCGGACGGCGATCCACAGAAGTTATTGGATAGTTGGACTCGATTTCACCCTCCAGTATTCGGGGGTGAGCGAGGCGAGGATGCCCAGGATTTTGTGGACAGGTGCAGGGACAGACTGCACAACATGAGGATACTAGAGTCCCATGGAGTGGATTTCACTACCTTCCAGTTGGAGGGCAGAGATCGTAGGTGGTGGAAGTCCTATATTCTTAGCAGGTCAGCAGATTCTCCTCCTATCACTTGGGATCAGTTCACGCAGATGTTTTTGGATAGATATATCCCACCCTATGAGATGGAAGAACTGCGGTATCAGTTTGAGTGGCTAGAGCAGGGCCAGATGTCAGTGACAGATTATGAGGCCAGATTTTCAGAGTTGTCTCGCCATGCACTCGTGATACTACCTACTGATGCAGAGAGGGTGCGGAGATTTGTGGCTGGGTTGCATCCAGGTATTAGGGCCACCATGGCCCGAGAGGTGGAGATGGGTACTCCTTATCAGCTCGTGGTAGAGATTTCTCGCAGGATCGAGGGGTATCGGTCGAGGAGCATGGAGCAGGGGCAGCAGGACAAGAGGGCTAGATTCTCAGGAGATTTCAGAGGTGCCCCAGTTAGGGGCAGATGTCAGTTTAGCAGTATTCAGCCCAGCAGGCCTTCATATTTAGCACCTCCACCACCTCCCCGAGGTGTTCTAGTGAGGCCTCATTTCAGTGTTATGCCAGAGCGTTCCTACCATCCTCCAGCCATTCAGAGTTCACCCAGTGGTTATCCTAGTCATCCAAGATCCTCCAACCCCGACTTCAGTGCTATGCCAGAGGGCTCACATCGCCCTCCAACCATTCAGGGTTCTTCTTCGGGGCAGCAGACTATGGGACCTGGAGGTTGTTACGAGTGTGGGGAGCCAGGTCATATGAGGAGGCATTGTCCTAGGTTTCGGGGCAAGGCCATGCAACAGGGTTACCAGTCGATGGGTCCAGCACCAGTAGTACGGCCACCTAGAGGTGGAGGACAGGTCGGTAGGGGTCGTCCTAGAGGTGGAGGCCAGTCAGGGGATGGTCAGGCAGCTTCTGTTCACTCTGGTGGAGCTCAGTCTTTCGGTACTCCAGCTAGATTCTATGCCATTCCAGCCAGATCAGATGCAGTGGCCTCAGACGTCGTGATCACATGTATTATCTCAGTATGTGGTAGAGAGGCTTCATTATTATTTGATCCAGGATCCACCTATTCATATGTTTCAGCATTATTTTCTCCTTTTCTAGATGCTCCTCGCGAGTCCTTGGGTTTTCCTATATATGTGTTCACTCATGTGGGCGATTCTGTGATGGTAGACCGGATCTATCGGTCTTGTATGATCACATTTTGTGGGTTAGAGATCAGAGTGGACCTTTTATTGCTCGACATGGTTGATTTTGAGGTTATTCTAGGCATGGATTGGCTATATCCTTATCATGTCGTGCTAGATTGCCATGCCAAGACAGTTACTTTAGCCATGCCCGAGTCGCCTACGCTGGAGTGGAGAGGTTCCTTAGTTAGTGCAGCCAGCCGGGTTATTTCATTCATGAAGGCTCGAGATATGGTCGGGAAGGGTTGTCTGGCCTATCTTTCTTATGTGTGGGACACCACCGCCGAGTCTCCGACGATTGATTCAGTGCCAGTTGTTCGAGATTTTGCTGATGTATTTCCTTCAGACCTTCCGGGCATGCCTCCGGATCGTGATATTGATTTCTGCATTGATTTAGCTCCAGACACCCAACCTATATCTATTCCTCCATACCGTATGGCTCCAAAAGAGTTGAAGGAGTTGAAGGAGCAGCTTGAGGAGTTGTTGGCTAAGGGGTTTATCAGACCAAGTGTATCGTCGTGGGGTGCTCCAGTTCTATTCGTGAAAAAGAAGGATGGGTCCATGCAGATGTGTATTGATTACCGCCAGTTGAACAAGGTCATCATTAAGAACAAGTACCCTTTGCCGCGCATCGATGATTTGTTTGACCGGTTGCAGGGTGCTCGGGTGTTTTCGAAGATTTACTTGAGATCGGGATACCATCAGTTGAAGATTCGGGCCTCAGATGTTCCGAAGACTGCTTTCCGTACGAGATATGGCCAATATGAGCTCCTAGTGATGTCCTTTGGCTTGACTAATGCCCCAGCAGCATTCATGGACTTGATGAATAGGGTGTTCAGGCCGTATATTCATTCCTTTGCCATTGTCTTTAGATGACATCTTGATTTACTCACGTAGCCTGGGGAAGCACGAGCAGCATTTGAGAGTTGTGCTCCAGACTTTGAGGGAACAGAAGCTATATTCTAAGTTCTCCAAGTGTGAGTTCTGGTTGGATTCCGTGGCATTCTTGGGGCATGTGGTATCCGGAGAGGGTATCAAGGTTGATCCTTAGAAGATTGAGGTAGTTCAGAGTTGGTCGCGTCCTACTTCAGCTACAGAGATCAGGAACTTTATGGGCTTAGCAGGCTATTATCGCCGATTTGTGGAGGGGTTCTCTTCTATTGCAGATCCATTGACTAGATTGACTCAGAAGAATGCCCCATTTCGATGGTCTGACGAGTGTGAGGCGAGCTTTCAGAAGCTCAAGGCAGCATTGACTTCTACACCAGTCCTGGTATTGCCTTCCGATTCTGGGATGTACACAGTATATTGCGACGCTTCACGCATTGGCTTGGGGTGTGTGTTAATGCAGGAAGGGAGAGTTATTGCTTATGATTCGCGCCAGCTGAAGATTCATGAGAAGAATTACCCTATGCATGATTTGGAGTTGGCACCGATTGTTCATGCTCTTAAGATTTGGAGGCACTACTTGTATGGGGTGTCCTGTGAGGTTTATACAGACCACCGCAGCTTTGCAGCACTTGTTCAAGCAGAGAGATCTTAATCTGAGGCAGCGCAGATGGATTGAGTTGT
This sequence comes from Nicotiana paniculata, assembly GCA_005239505.1. Classification (NCBI taxonomy): domain Eukaryota; kingdom Viridiplantae; phylum Streptophyta; class Magnoliopsida; order Solanales; family Solanaceae; genus Nicotiana; species Nicotiana paniculata. Next base: position 43,911 of record ML332109.1, read on the forward strand.
TGAAGGATTATGATATCACCATTCTTTATCATCCGGGCAAGGAAAATGTAGTAGTAGATGCCTTGAGCAGGTTGGCAGAAAGTATGGGTAGTTTGGCTTATATTGCAGCAGAGGAGAGACCTCTAGCCTTGGACATTCAGTCCTTGGCTAATCGCCTGGTGAGATTATACCTTTCAGAGCCTCGTCAAGTTTCAGCGCATGTGGTTGCTCAGTCTTTGTTATTGGGGGAGATTAAGGCCCGGCAGTTTGATGATTCGTGCTTAGTAGAGCTTCGGGAGACAGTTGTACAGGATGGTGCCAAGGAGGTTACTATTGGCGAGGATGGTGTTCTGAGACTTCAGGGTCATTTATGTGTTCCTAATGTTGATGGCCTGAGGGAGAGGATTCTAGAGGAGGCACACAGTTCTCGGTATTCTATTCATCTTGGTGCTACGAAGATGTATCGTGATTTGAAGTAGCATTACTGGTGGAGGCGGATGAAGAGGGACATTGTGGAGTATGTGACTAAGTGTCTTAATTGCCAGCAGGTGAAGTATGAGCACCAGAGGCCAGGAGGCCTACTTAAGCAGATGCCCATTCCTGAGTGGAAATGGGAGAGCATCACTATGGACTTCGTGGTTGGGTTGCCTCGGACTTTGCGGAAGGTTGACGCGGTTTGGGTCATTGTAGATAGATTGACCAAATCGTCACATTTCATTCATGTAGTTACTACATATACTTCTGAGAGGTTAGCCCAGATCTACATTCGGGAGATAGTCCGGTTGCACGGTGTGCCGGTGTCCACTATATCAGATCGAGGTCCTAAGTTCACCTCTCACTTCTGGAGAGCATTGCATAGTGAGATGGGTACCCAGATAGACCCCAGAGCATTTCACCCTCAGACTGATGGCCAGTCGAAGCGTACAGTTCAGATATTGGAGGACATGCTCAGGGCATGTGTGATTGACTTAAGAGGTCAGTGGGACTAATTCTTGCCTTTGACCGAGTTTGCTTACAATAATAGTTATCAGTCCAGCATCGAGATGGATCTATTTGAGGCTTTGTATGGTCGGCGATGTTGTTCTCCTATCGGTTGGTTTGATCCTGGCGAGTCTAAGTTATATAGCGCCGACCTGGTGAGGGATGCTTTAGAGAGGGTGAAGTTGATTCAGGAGAGGCTCCGCACAACACAGTCTAGACAAAAGAGTTACGCGGATCAGAGGGCGCGTGATGTATCATTATGGAGGGAGACAAGGTTTTGTTGAAGGTCTCGACGATGAAGGGTATTATAAGGTTCGGGAAGAAGGGCAAGTTGAGCCCGGGGTTTATAGGTCCCTTCGAGGTGTTGAGGCGTGTTGGGGAGGTTGCTTATGAGCTAGCTTACCTCCCAGTTTATCAGGAGTTCATCCGGTCTTTCATGTATCCATGCTCTGGCAGTACCATGTTCAGTTGGATGAGAGGTTGGTCTACGAGGAGGAGCCAATTGCTATTATTGATAGACAGGATCGCCACTTGAGGTCCAAGAGAATTTATGCGGTGAAAGGTCCAGTGGAGGGGCCAACCAGTCGAGGAAGCGACCTGGGAGTCCGAGGAGGACATGCGTAGCAGATATCCGCACTTATTCAGCACTTCAGATATGATTCTAGACCCGTTCGAGGATGAATGTTTGTTTAAGAGGTGGAGAATGTAACGACCCGACCGGTCGTTTTGCATTATCGGACCCCGTTTCCTTAAATGAAACTTCCCATAATAGCTTATTGCGATTTATGACTTGCGGGGGCAGGTGGTCCGGGATTCGGAAGTGCTTAGAGCGATATTGGAACACTTAGCTCCTTAAGGTTGGCCTTTTGGCCAAGTTTGACTTCGGTCAACTTTTTTAGTAAACAACTTCGGAATCAAGTTTTGACGGTTCCGGTAGCTTCATATGATGATTTTGGACTTGGGCGTATGTTCGGAATGGGTTTTTGATGACCCGGGAGCGTTTCGACGCCCAATATCGAAATAAGAGTTTCCTTAAGTTCATATTGTGGTTGGGATGTGTTTTTGTGTTATCGAGGTCTGAATGGAATTCTGAGATCGGGAACAGTTCCGTTATGTCATTTAATACTTGCTTGCAAAATTTGGTGTCATTCCGAATAGTATAGGTCGGTTCGGCGCATTGTTAGCGAATTCAAGAAACTTAAAGTTCCTAAGTTTGGTTCTAGGGGTTTTGAGGTGTGATTTTGAGTTTTCGCGTTGTTGTGGGTGTTCTGAAGGCTCGAGCGAGCCCGTATAATGATTTGGGACTTGTTGGTATATTTGGACGGGGGCTCGGGTGGGCCTAAGGTGCCTCTCGGGCACCAAACGAGGTCAAAAAACCAGCTGAAGCAGTTGCTGGTGCACCTGATCTAGTGTGACCGCAGGTGCGGTTGCCCAACCGCATGTGCGAGACCGCTCCTGCGGTCCCAGCCTCGGAGGTGCGATCCCAAGGTGGGTTGCCCAGTTCTCGCAGGTACGGGCCCTTTCCCGTAGGTGCGGACTCCTGCCCGCAGGTGCGAGCCCAGGCCTTTGTCCCATTTTCTGCAGGTGCGAGCTATTGCTCGCAGGTGCGGTCGTCGAGTCGCAGGTGTGGAAATCCCTGTAGGCAGTAAGGTCTTTAAATGCGGGATATTCCCATTTTCACTCCATTTTCTTCCACCATAGACGATCTTGAGAGCTTGGAAAAGAGTCCCACGACCTAGCTACTAAAAGGTAAGTGAATTCTATCCTAAAGTTAGCTAATGCATGGATTCCTAGTTGAATTTAACTACCTAATTAGTGGAAAATTAAGGATTTGGGTAGTAACCAAGGCTTTCGAGAATTTAGAGAATTACCCGTGAATTGGCTACGAATTCATACAAAAATCATATATTAACGATCCTTAGGTTATGGGTGAGTGTTTCCTTCGAGAATTTTTGGAATCCGAGCATGCGGGCCCGGGGTTGGATTTTGGGATTTCTTCAAGAATGATGAATTTGACTAAATAGTAGGAGAATTCCATGCTTTGAGTATAATTTGATATATTTACGTAATGTTTTATTAGTTTCAAGTCCTTGGGTGACGAGTTCGGAGTTTCGGGTGCATTCTTGACCCGGGGAGTAGGTTCGACGCGAGGTGAGTCTCCTTTCTAACCTCGTAAGAGGGAATTGTCCCCGTAGGTGATTTAAATGCTATGTGTGATGCTTGTGGGGGCTACGTACGTACAAAGTGACGAGAGTCTGTACGTAGCGACTATTATTATTATGTCCGGGTAGTTAGGTCCACATCATGCATTGTGTCTTCCTTGAAATGAACTATATGCTTAATGAATTAATGTTACATGCGGCTTATTTCCCTGAGATCATGGAATTTGAGAAATTTTAAGGAATTGTTCACTGAAAAGTAATTTAAAAAGAATATTGTATGTGTATGTGACCGCTTCACAATTTACATTACGCGAGCTGTGTGTGATTTTCCCCCACTCTCATGGGAGTGGCCGTACGCCACGGCGTATTGAAAGATGCACTTATGGTTCGGGTTGTTCGACCCTCGGCAATGCATAGATATGATTTATGGAAAAGATGCACTTATGGTTCGGGCTGTTCGACCCTCGGCAGTGCATAGATATGAGTACCTTATGGAAAAGTTGCACTTATGGTTCGGGCTGTTCGACCCTCGGCAGTGCATAGATATGAGTACCTTATGGAAAAGTTGCACTTATGGTTCGGGCCGTTTGACCCTCGACGATGCACAGATATGATTATTTTATGGCTCAGGCCGGTTGTCCTTATCCCGTATGCGCATGATAAATTGTTACTGAATTCATGGATATTGATTTGACAGATATTTGGGGGAAGATGAAGTATTAATTGTTTATTTACTTCCAGTATTTACTTGGATTTCAGTGCCTTATATATTTGCTGCTTCACTACCTTTACATGTCTACCGTTTTCATCATATTCTTTTAAATTATATTGTTGGACCTTAGTGAGTGTCAAGTCGACCTCGCGTCACTACTTCTTCGAGATTAGATGGGATACTCACTGGGTACATATATATTTATGTACTCATGCTACGCTTCTGTACTTAATTGTACAGGTTCTGAGGCTGGTGCATCTGGTTGTCAGACCGGAGCTTGATTCTGATTATAGATGGACCTGACTTCACGGTGAGCTGCTTCTCCTGGCGATCTCCGGCAGCACCAGGGAGTTTCTTTTGCTTATTTCTCGTCTATTTCTTTCAGATAATGGGACTGTATATTATATCTTTTGTATATTTTATTAGTATGCCCGTAGGACTTGTGACACTAGTTCCTGGCACACACGTGGTAGTTATTATGGATTACGAGTCTGTATATATATTGGCTCACGCCTCCTTATGGCCGTTTTTGATTAAAACTGGCTAATTCCCCTTTCAGATTTATGTTTTAAGCTTTAAAAACTTGGTATATGTTGAAACATTTAATCAAATAAGAAAGAACCCTTAGTAAAATGAGTTTTGGCTTGCCCGACCCCACTATTGGGCGCCATCACGACCTAAGTCAGGATTTTAGGTCGTGACACGAAACATAAAAAATGATCTAAAATTCCAAATAACGAATGTTTGTCATGGAAAAGCTACGAGTATTGGTCACTAGACCGCTTCCTATTGATCTATAAAATTTCAAGCCAATTATATTCCGCCAAAGAAATTGTACAAAATTAGCATTTTGAAAAAACGACCCCCGAATCGGTATTTGATATCCCATAGGTTCGTATGATGATTTTGGACTTAGGCATATGTTCGAATCGAGATTTGAGTGGTTCGGGAGCGTTACGCCGCTTATCATTGAAAGCTGGAATTTTGCAGGTTTTAGAATTTCCTAAGTTTGACTCGAAGTGGATTTTGGCGTTATTGTTGTTCGTTTGGTATCCCGAGTGTTGTAATAGGTCATATTGTTACTTGTGACTTGTACGTAAAATTTGGCGTCACTCCGAAATGTTTAAGTGTGATTCATGATTTTGATGATTGTTGTGGTATTTTGAGCCTTCAAATAAGTTTGGATAAGGTATTGGGACTTGTTGGTATGATTAAACGGGGTCCCGCAGGCCCTGGGTGTATTTCGGGATAGTTTCAGGCAAATTCTCATTATTTTATCATTACTGGTTTCTGGTGTGTTTGGTGTGCATCGCAATCGCATAAGAAGGTCGTGATCATGAAAGGATAAATGGACTGGTAGGGACTTTTCTCTTCGCGATCGCGAAGATGGTGTCGCTTTTGCGGAGCTTGTTCGGGTTGTGCTTCACGTTCACGTGGTGATGGTCACGAACATGCTCAGTTAGATGGACTGGCATGGGTTTGGAAGGTTGTTCATCGTGATCTCTTAGTCATGAACGCGACCGTGTAGGATAATTTCTAAGGCTGGGGTTTATTGCCTTCGCGTTCGCATGGATTGGCTCGCATTCGCATGGGCGAGGTCTGTATGGCCTTCGCGATCACGTGAGCTTTTCTGCAATCGTGTAGAATGATGCCTGGGCAGATTTAATGTTAGCAAGGTCGGGATTTTCTCATTTTCAACTCATTTCTCTCTTGCTTGGGTGATTTTTGGGTGATTTGGAGGAGCCATTTTCATCATCAATCTTGAGGTAAGTGATTTCTACACATTGTGAGCTAAATACAGGGATTATATATGAATTTAAACATGGATTTGTTGAAATTGGGGGATTTTGGAAGAAAACCTAAAATTTCCTAGTTTTGGGGTTTGACCAGGAAATTGGACATGGGGTTAGGAATAAATTATATATTTAAGTTCGTGAGGTCATGGGTGATGTTGTCTTTGAAAATTTGCAGAATCCGGGCACGTGGACCCGGGGTTGACTTTTATGGACTTTCCTAATTTGGTTGGAAAATTAGTTTAGTAGTTAAATTATGAAATTTTGAACATACATTTATTAGTTTATACGACTTTTGATTAGTTTCGGATTGTTCGGTGTCGTTTGAGGTGTTCTAGTGAGGTTAAAGATCCGGATTGAGGACTTGGAAGCGAGGTAAATCTCTTGACTAACCTCGTAAGAGAGAACTTATCCCCTTAGGTATATTGATTCTTGTGTGCTACTTGTTGTGGGGAGCTACGTACCTACGAGGTGACGAGAGTCGTATGTAACTATATCTATGTTATGTCCGGGTAAACTTAGATTCACATCATGCCTTAATTGTGTTATTTGTGCTCATCCAGCGTATTTGATTTCCTTAATTTATGACTGAGATTGAAGTTAGAATAAAATATTGACTTAGCCTCTTACTATGGAAAATTTTGAATTACTTGATGAACTATAGATATGTGTCTTCTCGACGCGCATATATTTTTGCGAGCGAGATAATTTATCTACTCATACGGGATCGGGTTGGTCACCTCGGCGGTGATGTAAATTACTCTTATGGTATCAGGTCGTTCGCCTTGGCAGCTTAGTTATACTTTTCTTATGAAATCGGGTCGTTCGTCTCGGTGATACTGTGTATCACTACTCTTATGATATCAGGTTGTTTGCCTCGGCAAACTTGTGCTTAATACTTGAGATTGGAATTAGTTATGATAACAGCTGAGTTAGAGCCTTCAAGGCCGGTTATGACATTTTATTCATTTGATATAGGTCCATGTTGGAGATTTATTATTAATGCTTTGTCTGTTTCATTGCTACTTGTTGTACATTCTCCATGTCTACTTTATGTATTTTTCTTACTGTTTGACCACTAGTAAGTGTCAAGTCGATCCTTCGTCACTACTTCTTCGAGGTTAGACTAGATACTTACTGGGTACGCATTGTTTTACATACTCACACTACACTTCTGCACTGAATGTGCAGGTACTGAGACAGGTTCTTCTAGTGGTCACACGGGTGCATAGCCGCACTTCCACGGAGACTAAGTAGTGAGTTGCTTTCCTTGCTTCGATCTGCAATACCGGAGTCTCCATCTACCTTGTTTATTGTTTCTGTATACTATACTTTAGACAGTTGTTGTATTAGTTTTGAATATTCTCTACAATGATCGTGCACTTGTGTTGAATTTGAGGGCTTCTAGCGTTTGTGTATTATTGTACTTATTATTACTATCACCATGATTTATGTATTACTTACACTTGATATTTTTGAGAAATAGGTATGTACGGTTGCATGAGATCTTACTTATTTCAATGTTTTAAAGGAAACTTCTATTTTTAAAAGTTAAAATGGGATAACTAAATTGGAGGTTCACGTGTGCGCTATCCTAACGGCGGCGTTAGGCGCCATCGCGACCTATTACAGGTATTGGGTCGTGACATCTTCAATGGTGGATGACTTTATGTTGTAGGTGTAGATCTTAGTTGTCATCGTCATCATCATCATCTTCTTATTCTTCTTTGTATATATCTACATTGTATTTCGTTGCGAGGATAAAATATAGTCTTTTGAGCGAGTACATACAAACTATGTGAGTTGAGTTATATTCTTCTACTCTATATGTATCTACACTGTATTTGATTGTATGAGAGAGAAAATACAGTATGTTTAGTGAGTGCATACACCCATCGTGATCGTATGCGGTTGATACATTGAAATACAACAAACGTAGACAACCTATCGTGATTGTATCTACCTCGATTGTATATGTTGATAAAACAATACTAATACATTGGCTATAAATGGTAAATTGGTGAACGATAGTTACATATGGTAATTAGGCTCTAAACTATAGTGCTTTATGAAAATTCCTCTAAAATGAACTTGAAAGTCATGCCGAAGCAATGAGCATTTGTCACTAGGCGGTTTTCAATGGACCTATAAAATTTTAGGCAATCAAAGTCCGTTCAAAAAAGTTCTATAAAATCACCATGTAATAAAATGAACTTGAACCAAAAATTTGTATTGCATGACCTTGAAATTTCATAAAATGAACTTGAATTCCACGCATGAGTGTTAGTCATTAGGTCGTCTTCTACGGACCTACAAAATTTCAGGCTAATGAGAATCCGCATGTCGCGCCCCTCTTTTTCCATCTCCTTTTCGGATTGGTCAGGATTTTTCAACATTATTGGGACAACTCGTTTCCTTTTGGGAAAGGGGTATAATGGGTTCAAAGAGTCTCCACCTAACGAATTAAGGTGCGTTAGGGCACCTATTAAGGGCCATTCATAACACTAAATGCATAACCTGAGATTGGGTAAGGACTTGAAATTACTTCAAGGGGAAGGTGTTAGGCACCCCTCAAAGTCCACAACTGTAGGTCCCGGCCAAACAACTTTGTGAATTCATTCAAGCAGTAAGTAAACAGTCTAAGCACACATATATAAACAAACAAAGGTCTTAACAGATTAGCAGTCCAAGCACACATATGTAAGCAAATAAAGGTCTTAACAGATTAGCAGTCCAAGCACACATATGTAAAGGATAAGGGAGGTCCTAAGTTGTTTATCCTATAGGATCACATCTGTACAATGCACGGTAATCACTCCTCAATGAGGGGATACACGTTGCATTAGCGTACAGGTCATCATATCCTTATCTACCCATTGTCCCACCCCTTAGCGGTTTTTAAGCGAGTTTTGTTTAACGAGCTCTAAGCGTGCTGTTACCCGTCCCTTCTTGGTGGTCCCGGATGAGTTTAGGACCTCTAATATACTGGCAGTTCTAGGAAAACCCCTATGGTTTTAAAAGGGAAAACTAGGCGACAAGCAAGAACAAGTAGGACTAGCACATAAGTGATAAAAACAGTTAAGAGGCTCAGATTCACCTCCACACATAATGCAAATAAACAACACGCCTCAAAACACAGACAGAGGCAGTTTTATTAGAAAAAGGAACATAAAATAGGATATCTAAGTGAACATTAAAGCATAGAAATACGCAACGCTGTTTCATAATGCAATGGCAGGGTCCTAATCAGTTTGCCTACTGATTTTAAGACTTGTAGGACTTTAAGCAGTAAACACGATTAACACGTAATTTCCAGTTTATAGAGACTAATTACCTAAGGCTTGCCTAGGCGTGGGACTGTGCAATCACAATTACGAAAGTTGTTTAAACAGTTTAGAAGTTTTTTAACCTACAACATGTTGCTCTAGGTGACGAAGACTTAAAAAGGGGAATTTGTACCTGTTTTTATTCAGAAGTATGACAATTATATGAGAGACGATTTTTCTATACCTTTTTTCGATCAGTTACTTATTTTAATGGAAATAGGCATGTTCATATAAATGCAAGCAGGGTTCCTAGAACATGGTATCTAAATGCATACTGGAATGTCAGTTTATTAGAACGAGATTGTTAACCTATCAGCAGGATTTCTAAGTGAAAAACATCTATTGAAGCATGGATTAGTGATATGCTGAAGCAATAAACGTGAAGCCCTAAGAACATGATATCTAATGCATGTTTAGCATGATTTGGATGCAAATGAACATATTGGTCCTAAGACATAGCTTCTAGTGCAGATTCACATAATATAGAGCCTAGGAACATGGTTTATACCCAATTTTTTTTTACCTGCAGTGCCATACACTACCCTCCCTTTTCACTAGTTACTCTAATATTTGTTTACAAATTAATTATTACAAACCAGTAGCTGAACGAATTACATAAATAAATAAAAAGAGAAGAAGTTAAACTATAAGGAGCCTGAAGCAGGCCCAAATACGACCGGAAGATACCAGGCCTTCAGCAGTCTCAAATGCCAAGGATTTAAGCCAATTTCAAGTCCAGGTGTGTCAGAGTTCCCTAAGGACCTCAAGGATCCCATGCAGTGCTCACACCTAGACTTTCATAACAGGGATTGAGTAAGTGCAGTGTAGAATAGCCAGCCCCAGTATGCCAGAGTTCGGAGGAATCTCAAGGATCCCAAGGCAGTACACATATTGGAGGGGTAGAACCTAGGGGCTTAGGAGTAAAGTGAGAGTGCTTGACATAGTTTTGAAAAGGTTTTGATATGAAAAACAGTGTTGAGATAACTCTAGGAGTAGAAACCAATTTAGTAGTAAAACAGTTTGAGAAAAATACTAAAACACTTTTGAAATCAGAACACAAACCAATTGGTCATAGAACAACCAGATTCAGAAAACACTTGGCAAACAGATTCCACACAGGGATAACGGTGTTGGGGACACATAGAATACACATTAAGGAACACATGAACAGGGTACAGGGAGGCATATGGACAACGGATTGCATAGAACACTTAGGAGTTTTTTATAGCATTAATAGGGTAGACATGATAGTAAGTAATTGGTGACATAGAGCAAGGATGCAGTAAATCCATGTTGCAAGCAATGTGGGTACTGGACAGGATTAGACACACAATTAAGGTCAATCGAATGTCCTAAGAGACTAGGAGACTGAAGAAGAATAGGCAGGGATAAGTAGACATGCTGGACAAACAATCAAGTAGACAACTATGTTTATACATGCTAATTACAGATTGAACAAACAAGGTTTGGACATGCTAGTTATACATTGAACAGGACAGGGCTTTAAACATGCTAAGCAAGGAAGTAAATAGGAAAACATATTGGATTCATGGTCAATGGAATAGTGTAGTAATGAAACACATAGAGTTTGGTTTTCAAAATTTAACTAGAGACATACCAGTTGAAGAAAGAAGTGCAGAATATAAAGCAGGTATAGTTCTAATGTCTAGCCTTGGCTTTCAGCCGGCTAGACCAAGAGTTAACACAAGTAGCAGAGAAAGAAAAGGGAGTTTGAGTGTGAGTCTGTGTGTGAACTAATGTTCGTGTCTTAAGAAGTGAAATAGGGGAGTTTATATAGCAGTTTAAGGGTAGGACAAACAAGGTAAAAGAAATCAGAAGCCAGCAATTAAGAAAATCACAGAGTCCAATCACATAAGGAGTTCAGAATAAACCCCTTTAATTAAGGGAAATTGATTCAAACGGTAATAACAGGGATTCAATTAAGGCAAGAAATTCAAACCAAACCAAATAAGGGAGCCAGAATAAGCTCTTTTAATTAAGGGCAATTGATCAAACGGTAATAACAGGGGTCTAGTTAAGGAAAGAATCCTAATCATACCATGTAAAGGAATCAGTAAGAATCCACAATTATACAGGAAATTAAATAAGGCAGGGATGAATAAGTAAGGTCTTAAACAAGGAAACAAACAAGAATTATGCACACAAAAATCTCTAACAGAGCAAATCAATTAGTCAGAATTTCAAAGTAATATTGATTTCTTGGGAGGAATGTATCAACTTCCACAAATAGAGAATGAGTTAAGTAAAACTTCAGAAACACATAGAAATTAGTCCGGAAAATTGACTCAGAAATCCTAATAGAGATGAACTAGGGTAAAAATCATAAGACACTGAATTTTACTAAGGAAAATCGTGTAGGTCAAAGATACAGAGTGAATCAATACAACTAGTAACATTGAAAATACTCAGAATCGAAGGAAAAAGCGAAACAACGCCACAAGTAACACGGAAAACCCAAAATCGAAGCAAAAATATATTTTAAAAAATGGAGTTTTAGCATAAATCGACTAGGGTCTAGGAAAACTCAACATAGATTTGTCAAAAGCACATAAGAACAGAAGATTAAACATTCAAAATCAGAAAACTTTTTGGAGAAGATGATTTTCAGTAAACCCTAGTTTTAGGAAAACGGAAAATCACTTGAAAAACTAGAAAACTTTTAAGGAAACATGTGAGATAGGTTCGATTCATCTCAGATCTGAGAAGATCGCAGATAGAAATTAGGGCTTTGAGAAAATAGCATAGAGACGAAGACGAAGCTTAGAAATCCATAGGTTTAGGTAAAAGCAAGAAGATCTTACAAGAGATCGAACCAGAACGGCTTGGAACATGCAAGCGAAAGCCAAAGTCGTAAGGGGGACTGACCCTGGTCCCTTGAGGACTTTAGAGACAAGTACTACCACCATAAGAGAGCCATGAGAGGCCTGAGGGTAAGGCTGGCAGGTGGGTCGGGCCTGACCCGGGACCGGACCGGGCCCGCGGCCCATGTGGGCTTATAGGCTAAATGGGTCGTCCCGTGGCGGCTCCGATCTAGACGGGCCTGTGAGCCCATATGGGGTGGGCCTGGGGGGAGGGACCGTGAGCCCGGGCCCGTTTAGCCCAGGACCGGCAGGCGGGCCTGGGCCGGTTCAAGCGGGCCTTACGGGCCCAACGGCTACTTTTTTTTTAAAAAAAAATTATTTAAAAAATGGCCAACGGTCAGAATTTTAAAATCTAGCCGTTGCCCCTTTAATTTTAGCCGTTTGGCTTTTTTAAAAATAGCCATTTGGCCCCCAAACTTTTTATAATTACACTTTTTCCCTATTCTCAACTAAATACCCCCTCATTCTTTCATTTTTACTCACAAAAAATCATCAATCTCTCTCTAATTTTCTTCTATAATTGCTTACTTTATTACTGCAATTTGTGGAAAATTGTGAAGTTGGTGAATTGAAGTATTCAAGTCTTCAACATTATACAATTTTCAAGAAGTTGTTCGTCAATTCGGTAAACTCGTTCCAACTCTTAAGTTTTAATATTATAGTTTTGTTTGTTTAATTTATTTTCCTTATAATTAATATGGACTTTTCTTTAAAAAAAATATTTGGTGGTAAGGGAAAGCTAAAATTGGTGAATCTAGTAGGCAGGCTACTACTACTCCCCCGGCCCCGGCCCCGGCCCCGGCCCCGGCCCCGGCCCCGGCCCCGGCCCTGGCTACCCGACCTAGACCTGTTACCCGTCCTCCTCCACCTGTTATTCTTGATAGTGATAACCCTTGTTTTCAATTTATCGATAGTCAATTTATACATGATCTTACATCAGGTTCACAACTAAATGATGAATATATGAATTCTCTTTATGGTATACCAGAGAAAAATGTTGATTTAGATGAAACGCAACCGGATTTAGATGATACACCTACTAGTCCTGTTGCTAACCAAACTGATAGTTATCCAAATGATGCCCAGGCTAACCCTCCTGTAGTAACCCCTACTTTTAATAAGCAACCTTCTAAAAGGTCTGAAACATCTCTTGTTTGGAACTTTTTTACTCAACTAAGAGATCAAAATAAGTCTAAGTGTAAAACTTGTGGCGTCTTGATGTCTCATAAATTTACTGGAGACCGTGGCGGTACGGGTAGTTTGTCCAGGCACATAATAAAACACCCTAATGATAAAACTAGATTACTTTAAATGAAAGCTAGGCAAGAGGGGACAAGTGTAGGTACCCAGGAAATTAACACTAGTACCGGTTTAAATCTAGTTCAACCGGGAATTAACACTGTTACCGGTGGCATTTTGTATTACGATCCAAATAAAGATCGTGAAGAATTGGCAAAAATAGTTATTGTTATGTGCTTAACATATAGTTTTCCCTCTAACCCTCACTTTGTCGATTATATTAGAAGAATTTATAATCCTACTTTTAAATGATGGCCTCGCACAACCGTAAAGGCTGATATTTATAAATATAAACATGAATATGAACAATATTTTTATTATTTATTTACTCATATTAGTAATCGTGTTTCTATTACTACTGATATTGGTAGGAGTGGCAATGACTGTGATTATTTTATTGTTACCACTCATTGGATTGATGAGAACTGGATAATAGAAAAATGCATTATTGTTTATAGAATAATTACTTCAAGTCACACAGATAAGTTTATTGTTAAGATAGTTGCAGATATTTGTAGATATGTTTGCAAGAGATAAAATAATATCAGTTTCAATGGATAATGCTTCTAGTAACACTAACGCTATAGGTTTTCTTACAACTACACTAAGTCCTGCATTTAGTAATATTTTTCATGTTAGATGTATTTGTCATATTTACCGTTTAATCGTTGGTGATGGTCTGAAAACTTTAAATTTTGAAATTGCAAAGGTTAAATTCGCTCTTCATTGGCTTTTTTATGCAAACCGTAGAAGTAGAGTTAGAGAATATTATAAAAAATGTGATGAATTTGGCCTTAGAGAAAGAAAGGTTCCTAAACCTTGTCCGACTAGATGGAATTACTTGTATGAAAGTTTAGTTGTTGCATATGAATATAGAAACCCAATAAATGCAACCTATAATGCTCGTGTAGGTGGTGATGATGAGCACCTTAAAAATCAAGATTGGGCTAATGTTAAAACTCTTCTAGATTTTTTAGAACATCTTCATGTTGCTACAAACGAATTATCTGCGCAATATTATGCCACTATTTCCAACTATTTAGTTTATATTTCATCACTTGCTAAATTATTTACTCAATTTTCAGAGGGTGGGATAGTTTACAGACCTCACACTTAAACCTTTGCTCGTCCTCGAGCAACCAAACTACACTCATGTACACAATTT
>MDKI01086299.1:0-29401 GCA_005239505.1 Nicotiana paniculata
GATCGAACAACAGCGAAAGTGCTACAATCTGGTTTCTTTTGGCCAACACTATTCAAAGATGCCTAGGCATTTGTTAAAAAGTGTGACCAGTGACAGAGAACAAGAACGATAACAAGGAAGCACGAGATGCCTTTAAATAAAATCTTGGAGGTAGAGATTTTTGATGTATGAGGGATAGACTTTATGGGTCCATTCCCATCATCCAAGGGAGATAAATATATTTTACTAGCAGTTGACTACGTGTCGAAATGGGTGGAGGCAATTGAATTGCCGATGAATGATGCCATGGTTGTTGCTGCGTTTGTGAAGAAGAATATATTCTCCAGATTTGGTACTCCACGAGCCTTAATTAGTGATGAAGGAACCCATTTTTGCAATCGGTTGTTGAATAACCTTTTATCCAAATACGGGGTCCGTCATCGAGTTGCAACAACATATCACCCTCAAATAAGTGGACAAGCAGAGGTATCCAATAGAGAAATCAAGCAAATACTAGAGAAAACAGTGAGTGTGAACAGGAAAGATTGGGCTGCTAAGTTAGATGACGCTTTATGGGTATACAGAACAGCATACAAAACACCAATTGGGGCATCACCGTACAAGTTGGTCTATGGGAAGGCATGTCACCTGCCCGTAGAGCTTGAACACAAGGTGTATTGGGCCATCAAGAAGTTAAACATGAACCTTGAAGCCGCGGGTGAGAAAAGATTGCTGCAGTTGGATGAATTGGATGAGTTCAGGTTGCACTCATACGAAAATGCCAAACTTTACAAAGAAAAGACCAAGAGATGGCATGACAAACATATACATCTGCGTCATTTTGAGCCGAGCCAACAGGTACTATTATTCAATTCTAGGCTTAGACTGTTTCATGGAAAGCTGAAATCGAGATGGTCAGGCCCGTTTGAAATAATGAGAGTCACTCCATATGGTGAACTTGAATTGCGAGCTATACAGGGTGAAATAACATTTTTAGTGAATGGGCATAGAGTCAAACATTATTGGGGTGGTACCATAAATCGTGAGAAGACCAAAGTCGTGCTCGCTGATGACTGAGGCGAGGTTCTGCGTCGTGCCGCGACGTTAAATCAGGCGCTTCATAGGAGGAAACCTATTGACTTGTTGTAATCGTCGTGCCACGACATTAACTAAGGCGCTTATTGGGAGGAAACCCAATGCTTAGTTAAATCTTAATATAACTTGAATAATTTCATATAATTATAGGTACTAACGAGCTTGCGAGTGCATTCCAGTGAAAGGAGCAGTGTTCTTGCATGACGAAAGGTGAGACGAAGGCCAGGGGGTACCTGGCGTTTCAGCCCTAACGCCTGGCAATCGCCAGGGTAGGCTGGGCGTTTCAGCCCTAACGCCTGGCAAGCGCCAGGGCAAGCTGGGCGTTTCAGCCCTAACGCCTGGCAAACGCCAGGGTAGGCTGGGCGTTTGGGGTCCAACACCTGGATAACACCAGTGGGTTCGGTATTTAAGACTAAAACGCACGCCTAACACCAGTTAAGTATCTTCTTCTAATTTTTTTCATCTCCCATCTCTCTTTCAAGCAAGAGTTTGCTCCCAAGAACACAAACAACAACGAATTGCTCTCACACTCACACCACAACTCATAGATTACCCACACATCTACACGACACACCCACATCAACTCTTCACCCACACATCTGCACACCCACAACAGACACAAATCTGCACAGGCTCAATTTCGGGGTTCACCTCATCACATTAACACTCATCAATCATTGAGGTATTATTCTATCCTTATTCTGTGTAAACTCGACTTGGGTGTTACAATTATATATGGTGTAGCCATGATTCATGGTGGTTCCTTATGGGTTTATGAATTTCATGGTCATATTGTACGATGTTTTGCATCCCAATCCCCGAAACCCTCTAGGAATGGGCTGAATTTGTTAAACTAAGTGGTATTATAGAACCCCAACCAGATGTGGGTACATAAGGCAATCCCTCAATTCCATAAGAGCTCTCATGGCATTGTGCACGCCAAGTGCTCGATATAATGCCTCAATGGAAATACATATTCCATTTGGAGCCCGAGTCTCAGGGAAACAACCCACTAGTATCATGCATTGTCAACTCCATGAAATGTTAAGTGTGAAGAGGCTCACGAGAAGCCCTTTGGGTAAACTATTCATTAACATACTAAGGTGAAGTCTGAGTAACCTTTGGAAAGCTTTTGTTACATACTTTGTGACACCCACTAACTACTGATCCTATGTGCAGGAAAAACGATGCTACCCAGAAGAGCCACTGGCAAGGGGAAGGCCACATCTTCAGCCCCAGCTAAAAGCAAAGCAAAACCCCCACAACCCCAAAAGAAAAGAAAAGGGGGGGATGCTACTTCTAGTATGACTGGTGAGGAAGCAGTAGCTGCTATCGCTTCTATGAGACAGACCCACTGGTGAACAAGAATATGGTCTCAATAGCATACCAGTGCAATCCAGGAAATGGTATGCACGCTGCAAACCCAAGCATGTTCACCCTGAAGAGGCCATCAAGGAAGGGAGTCTACGATCAAAATTCCCAGCGATTTGGCGGAGCATCCATGAGTTGGGGCTGGGATATGTGTTTAGACACAATGGTGACATCAACCTCAACTTAGTCCGAGAATTTTATGCAGGGTTTGACCCTAAGGAAAAGAACGGATTGGTGCCAATTCGTGGGCACTTGGTAGATTTTTCGGCCAAGGCCATTTGTGACTTCCTAGGTGAACCAAATGTTCCGGTGGAGCCTCTAGAGCAATTCATCCTCCATCCCAACTACAGAGAGGTGAGGCACACACTTTGTGGGATTGATTCCACAGCTGCTTGGATTCGGGTAGAGCCACAAATCGCCATAAAAGATTTCCAAAGAAGAAAATGAAGGCTGAGACCCAGGTGTGGCTTAAAGTGATTAATGCACGGATACTACCATGCAACCATGACACCTTAATCAGCCGAGAGAGGATTTGTGTGCTCTACTTCCTCATGACGGGGCAGAGGGTGAATGTGGGCCAGCTGATGCGCTATCAAATGGGGTTGGTGCGTTCGAGCAATAGAATTGATCGAATACCATTCCCAAATTTCATAACTCAGTTCTTGCTAAATGAGAATGTAGCGGTTGAGCCCAACTTTGACCATACCATTGATCAATTCCAACGAGAGATTGACATCTCTGGCCTAAGACTGAAGGAAGAGCCTTCCCTGACTATTGCAGAGCGCAATGTGCGGGACGATAGCTTCATGGCCCATATTTATGGGATGATGGATTTGCAGTTGCGAATAGGAGGTCGGCCGGCGTCAGTTGATGAGAGAGTTGAATTGGATCAGAGGTACCCGCTCAATGCTCATGCGCAACAGATGATTGGAGCGGGTGAGGGATACATGCTCCCTATTGATGAGGATATCAACACTCCTGACGACTCTGATGCAGAGCCGATGCGCTCGGATGAGGAAGATGATGAAGAAGATGAGCATGAGGAGGAGTGGAGAGCGTCAGATGATGACGACGCTGAATGATCAAGGAGTTTCTGGTACCTTGCTTCTATTCATGTTTTTGTCTCTATATAATGCACTGGGGACAGTGCATGGATTAAGTGTGGGGTGTGTATTGTATTTTGTTGTACTTACGAATTGTGAAATTGTTGGACCGTATGTGGGTTTGTATTGTAGTTTTGTACTCATGATAGTAAATGATTTTCTTTCTTTTAAGTTTTTTTAGTTGTACTAAATATTTATAAAAATTTTGGACTTTTCCCGACGATGGACCTCTTAGACAACTCTCTTGAGGGAAGTAAGTCTAAAGAAAATACCAAAAAGATTTTTTTTAGGTAGTGTAGTAATTCCCCTTTGGTTTTTCTTTTGACCACGGTTCTTTTCCAAGGGTGCAACTTGAACCGGGTAATTTAAATTAAGTTTATTTTGTTTTTAGAGTAGTTAGGAAGAAACTGAGTAAATTAGAGATACCCTATGACATATTTAATGCTGGCATATTAGGTGATGACATACATTCTGTTTTTCCTTATATTTGGTTTGACATGTGATGTCTGAGTAAAAATAAATAGCCTATTTTGTGACGCCTTAGCTCAGTTGTTTGACTTGTATTCTACATAGTGTGATGTTGCTTAATTCTCTCAATTTCGTGCGCTTTATTGACTTGAGAGTTGAATAAAACCGTTGTGATTGAGTCATGTGCAATGTGTGAGTGAGGTTTAGTGATTTTCTATGCTATCCTGTGTAGTCTAGAACTTGCCCCGTGTGTTAATCTAAGCGAAATTGTAGGTTATGCTAGTCTGGGAGATGACATAGGCATTTTTCTTCTTGATCATTGATGTGCTTGTCACATAAGAGATAAATTTTCCATTGATAGCCCCTTTGAGCCTTTAGACCTTTCCTTTGGTACCCACATTACAAGCCGTACCCCTATTTTGTTCTTAAATTGAGATTTTTGCACCTTTTCCTCCTAAGGCACTTAGTCTCTAAAAGAAGTAAGGTGGGATGTTGGGAAATAGTGTTTGAGTGGAGCCATAGAAAGGCCTGTTAGTGCACTAAAAATTGTATTCAAAAGTCACTAGCCATTGAGTCTTCATGTATGGAGTGTGTGTAGGAAATAAAAAAAGGAAAAAATAATAATAAAAAAATATGTACAAAAAGATACACACCTCCAAATTTTATTAGTTTGTGCTAGTGAAAATATAGAAGTGCTTAATTGAAAAAGGGCTATGTTGAATATGAATTGTGGCAAGGGAATTGGCTGAGAAGAATATGTGTTAATTTGTGAAGGTAGTGGATTAAAGTGCTTAGGAGGGTTAGTCACTATTCCTAAATATATCCTACCCGTCCCTTAGCCTACATTACAACCTTAAAAGTCCTAATTGATCCTAGATTTGGCTAACTTGAATTAGTGGAGATCTACACTACGGGCAAGCTTATGGTACGACCACGGGATGCATATGAATTCTTTGTGAGAGTGAGGGAATTTGTTCAATTGTGTGATGTCCTTAAATTATGTTCAAAAGAATATTTGAATGTGTGGACTAGTTATATTCACTCTTTTGTTGTTGGTGAGGGCACATGATCTCATGAACGATTGGTAATTGTAATTTTCTTGTTAGGTATGTGTGTGAATTGAGAGGGCTTAGTAGTTGCAAGTCGACTCTTGAGGTTGGGTGGTTGCAATTAGACTGTTGATATGATTGATTAAATTGTTATACTTGGGCATGTCTAAAGAAGGGGAAGAATGTGAAATTTTGTATGTCATACTTGATTTCCGGTGTCGATCATAGTTAATGGGTAATGTGTGTGATTGAAAAGTAAAATACTACTTGATTAATGAAATGTGTACGTGTTGAAGGATATTGCTCGAGGACGATAAGAGTCTAAGTGTGGGGTATTGATGCGTGGCTAGAATTCATGACTTTAAGCATAATATACCTTACATTTCATGTGCTTTTGTGATAAAAATACACGTTATATGTGCATAATGGAGTCTATTTAATGTGTAGGTGAATTGGAGATGGAAGCCGAGCTAAATGGGTGCATAAAACATCAAAAATACGCTCAAGAGTCGAAAAGGAGTGACCCGGGCCATACCCGGGCGTTTGACCCCTAAAGCCAGGCATGCCCAGGCGTTAAGGGGGCGTTTGGCCCTTATGGCCAGGGTGACCCTGGCGTTAGCCAGGCGTTTGGCTCCTAACGCCAGGCCTGCCCTGGCAATAAGGGGGCGTTTGGGGCTTAACGCCTGGGTCCCTGTCCGGTCAATTTCGAGTTTTGAAGGTTTTAAGTGTTTCCCGGTTTGAATAGAAGTCTCCTACACGGTTAGAGTTTATCCCAAACATATAAATAGACCCAAAAACACAACTTTGGGGAGGATGCCATTTTTGGGAGAGAATATACACACAAGATCATTGAAGAAGCAAATGATTATCAGTTTTCTTCATCTTAATCTAGTATTTTCCATTTATGCAAAACTTATGCAATTTTTTAAGTCTAGTATGAGTGGATAAACACCCATTGTTCTGGGGTTGTGGTTTAGCCATGAATATTGTTATTCGATATTAACTTAACCTTGATTATAATTCGCTCAATATATGGTTGTTTCTTCAATTCTGCGTTTAATTGCTTAATTGTTTGGCCAACAATTAGGTTTTATATACTATCTATGTTATGCTTGGGAAAGCCGTATATTGATTAGAGAAGAATTGAAGAGAGCGCGATCTTAACCCTTCAGGGGAGCGGATTTGTGGTTAGGATAGGAATATACCTAATCACCGTGCTTAATTAAACATCGTAATCTTAGTGCGTTCTAATAGATTAATTTCATAGGAATATAGGCGTTAATCTATTGAGAATAGACGAGTAGTACTTGGGGAAAAGGCAACGAGAGCAATTATCAATTAATTAGCAACGATGAGTGAATTATATGAAATGAAGAGTTAATTAGAATTCAATATGAATGGTGAATTGATCACAACCCTGAAATATTTATCTCTATTGAATACACAACAATACTCTGTCACTTGATAATTAGTTAGTTCATAGAATCGTAGTATAAATTAGTAAATTCTTGGATTTTGTTTTGGCTTGATTAAATAACAATTAAAGTGATTTGGAAAGTAGTTTACGCAAGTCCCTGTGGGTTCGACATTCGATTTAACATTATATTACTTGCTACGACCACGTATACTTGCGTGTGCGTTTTGGGACCGACACTACCTGACCTCTACCCCTGGCTGGCTGGGCAGGCGGTGCTGGAACTATAACACGGGAATTCTGATACTTAGAATTATCCAACGCGCAAGGACAATATCTGGAAATGTTCTTCGGGTCACCACAAGTGTAATAAGACCTCGGCTGCTGAGAGTGCTGGCCGGCGAACTGACCTTGCCGACCAGTATAACCACCCTGAACACTCTGGAGAGGAGGTGCACTGATATGAGCTGATGGTGAACTGTAGACTGGCTGAGTAGAAGGAGTCATATAAGAACTGCGACCACCTGAGGTACCATGTGAAACCTGAAGTGTTGAATGGAATGGTCTGGAAGAATGGACTCTGCTGAAACTAACCCCGCCTCCAGATGAGGCACCACTGAAACCACCGGAATGGTGAGCCTCTTGTCTGATCCCTGACCTCCCATCCCAAGAACCGACTCAACCCTCCTGGCCACATTAGCCGCATCCTGAAAATAAATCTCAGTCCCTTTCTCTTTGACCGTTTCCAACCTAATGGGCTGAGCAAGGAAATCATTAAATCTCCTAACCCTCTCCCTCTCTGTGGGAAATAAAAGAATAGCATGCCGACCCAAATCCACAAAGCAATTCTCATACTGGGTAACTGTCATGCCGCCCTGCTGAAGACGCTCAAAATGACGACGCTTCTCTTCTCTGGTAGTGATAGGCAAAAATTTCTCCAAAAAGAGGTGAGAAAACTAATCCCAAGTCAAAGCAGGTGACCCAACTGGTCTAGTCAACAAATAATCCCTCCACCATTTCTTGGCGGAAACGGTCATTTGAAAGGCAGCAAAATCGACCCCATTGGTCTCCAAAATACCCATATTCTGAAGTACCTCATGACAGCTATCCAGATATTGATCCTCTGAAGTAGCACCACTGAAGTGAACATGGAAAAGCTTGATGAATCTATCCAATTTCCACAAAGCATCGGAAGTCATAGCTTCCCCCTCAGCAATCGGGGCTGCAGCAACTGTCTGAACTACCCCAACTGGGTTGGCTGCTAGGGTCTGAATCTGAGAGGTGTGGGTAACAGGAGTCTAGACCCCTCCTCCAGCCTGAGATGCGGCTGCTGCAACAGGGAGTGCGCCATCCTGGGCTACACCCTCCATAAGGCCCACTAATCGGACCAAAGCATCTTGAAGCACAGGGGTAGAAATAAACCCCTCTAGGACTTTAGCTGGTCCAGCTGGAACGGTCTGAGCTGGAGGCCCCCCCATCAATCTCAATATGGGGCTCCGCAGCTGGAGCTGCTGTCTGAGCAGTAGGTTGTGTCTTGCCCCTGCCTCGGCCCCTGACGTGGCCTCGGCCTCTGCCCCTAATAGGAGCTGCTGCTGCTGGAAAACCGGATTGTTGGTCAGCGGAAGAGAAAGCACGTGTTCTCGCCATCTGCGAGAGAATAGAAGATTTCAATCAGTATTTTTGAGATATCAAGAATCGCACGACAGAGTAGAAATAAAAACTGAGTTTGTTCCTAACTTCATCCTCTAAGAGACAAGTACAGACGTCTCCGTACCAATCCTTCAGACTATGTCAAGCTTGTTCGTGAATTGTGAGACCTATGCAACCTAGGGATCTGATACCAACTTGTGACGACCCAAATTCCCAACCCGCGAGATCGTGATGGCGCCTAACACAATACTTGCTAGGCAAGTCAATTTTAGAAATTAATTAACCATTTTCTTTCGAACATTTACTTAGACGCAGTAAGACAATTTAAAATAAACTAAATCCAATAATTTCCAATGCATGCCTTCACGAATAACATAATAAATGAATGAATAAACCGAGCCACAAACTAAATATATAACTATGACGCTACCTCAGGATCTGGTGTCACAATTCACGAACTACTAAGAATACTACAAATAATGGGCTAAAATAATGTATCTGTTTTGAGTGTAATAAACCAGTCTCTATAAAACTAAGAGAAGACTCCAGGAATCTGCGGACACCAGCAGATCTACCTCGTGTCTCCGAATGATGATATCGGCTACTAAAATCTCCTAACGCTGGTCGGTACCTGGATATGCACAAAAGAGTGTAGAGTGTAGTATCAATACAATCGACCCCATGTACTGAGTAAGTGTCGAGCCTAACCTCGGCAAAGTAGTGACGAGGATAGGACAAGACACCACATAAAACCTGGACATCGAAAACATGCTAACAGGAAATAATGACAATTAAATAATGTAACCAGCAATTAATGGGAAGGGAGCATGCGATGGGGAACTTTTCCTTTTTTTTTCCTAAGGAACGGGGATAACAATAAGACAAGCGCATATAGTGATCAACAATAATATTAGAAATTAATAATAGAAATGGAACTTGCACGGCATCACCCTTCGTGCTTTTACTCTCAGCCTCACCAAATAATAAATAGAATACACGATATCACCCTTCATGCTTTTACTCTCATCCTCACCAGATTATAATTAAGAATGCACGACATCACCCTTCGTGCTTTACACTCTTCCCCCCAATATGATTAAGTCATGCACGACATCACCCTTCGTGCTTTACACTCTTCCTCACAATCTAATAAAATCATCAATAACATAAAAAGGGGATTTCACAAGAAACAGTATTTCCTCATAATTTCTATCACCATCTAATATTTCAATCTCAACTCAATATTCTCAAAGGAATTTCACAAGCAATCAATATTTCATCATGGTTACTATCATCATTTGTCATTTCAATCTCAACTCGGGATTCAGAATAATAATCACCTCGGTGGAACCGGATGCTAATCTCTCAACATTTCGCTAACAACAATAATTACAGATGAGAGGCTTTAAGACAACCAGAATAACAAGAAATAGCATTACTCGCATGGTATGACCTTACCACAATGTATAGGTACTTGTCACCTCACCTATACATTGATTTAGCAAACAAACAAGTAACAAGTAGTCATACAATACCTATTCCCTCAAGCTAAGTTTAGACACAACACTTACCTCAATTCGGCAGGCAATCACTGCTCTAGCACGACCTTTCCTTTAGAATTTTCCTCTAACCTGCTCGAATCTAATCACAATTGGTTCAATATCATCAATTATTGCTTAAAGGAATCAACTTTAATGAAACTCTATGGTTTTCCTATGTTTTCTTATCAAAATACAAAAATCGAACCGAGCCCGCTTGGTCTAAACTCGAGGTTCTGAGCAAAACCCGTTTACCAATCTCCCCCGAGACCAGATATGCAATTGGTATTGGAATCCGACCTCAATTCGAGGTCCAATTCCCCAAATTTTGAAATTCCTAAGTTCTACCCAAAAACCCAATTTTTACCATGAAAACTCTAGAATTTTGGTTGTAATCTTGTTAAAAGTTGTTAAGGAATTAGTTAGAGATCACTTACCAATGATTTGGAGAATTTTAGGTCTTTGCAAAATTGCCTATGGAGGTTTAGGGTTTGAGAGAATTGAAAAATAAGTGAAAAACCCATCAAAAATCTGATATATCAGGTTGCGGGTCTCGCATTTGCGAACCCTGGGATTTATGAGGTTTTTAACAAATGCGATAAAAAATGTCGCATTTGCGAAAAAGTGGCATTTCGCATTTGCAACCCAAGACCTCACAAATGCGAGATCTGAGGCTGGCTATTGACTTCGCAATTGTGAAGCCCGATCTCGCATTTGCGAGATCTGAGGCCTGCAACACCGGATGTTCAGTTGTTGGGGGTTTTTCTAAGTCTAGACACTCCGTAGCCTACCCGAAACTCACCCGAGCCCTCGGGGCTCCAAACAAAACATGAACGCAAGTCTACAAATATCATACGGACTTTCTCGTGCGATCAAATCATCAAAATAACATCAAAATCTACAGATTTAACCTCAAAACTCAAGATTTCCTCAAGAACACTCAAATTTCTAACTTTTCAACCGGATGTCCGAATTACGTCAAATCAACTCCGATTCTCATGAAATTTCACAGATAGGAATTAAATAACATAACGAACTTATTCCGGGCTCTAGAACCAAAATACGGGCCCGATATCATCAATTTCACATATTATTTCATTTTTTTATTTCTTAAATTAACCAGTGGAACAATTTTCTTCAAAAATTATTTCTAAGGCTAGGGACCTTGGAATTCAATTTCGGGCATACGCCCAAGTATCATATTTTATTGCGAACCTCCTTAGATCTTTGGAACATAGATCCGGGTCCATTTACCAAAAATATTGACCAAAGTCAACTAAAACTAAATTTTAACTCTAGAAATTACTATTTTTCATATTTTCACATAAAAGCTTTCTGGTTTCACGCCCGCACTACGCACACAAATTGAGGTAATTAAAATTATCCTTTTATGGCTAGTAGGCCTAGAATTAGGCATGATTTCATAAAATGACCCCTTGGTTCATCATAGTTCTCCTTTACCAGTGTATGATATATGTTGCAATTTGAGTTTGGATTTCTTGTGGAAGTTTGCTTCACTATTACAAGGGTGAATGTGAGATTTACAGATAATTTTAAGTATTAGATGGTTTGCGTTACAAGAGCTCAGGAAGGATTTAGTTGATTCTCGCTACGGTATTATGGCAGTAATAGAGTATGGGCATTGTGAGTTATTGTGTGTTTTCAACTATGGCTTTGAGCCAAGTGGGGGAGTATGCTATCGATGAGTTGATTGAACGATTATGTGTTGTATTGATTTCGGTTTGAGGTATACCAGTGAATCAGTTATGACTGTAGGGGTTGATATTGAGGATGACTCAAGTAAGGGAATTTCTGGATACAGGTTGTATAACACTCTATCTAATGGGGCACATGTCATTCGGTTCGTTTGGTCGGTTTAATTGAGATTTGAGAAGAGTGGATAACTCTCGAGAATGGTTCTAATGTATTCAAGATTTATATGTAGCAATTTGGAATTTCAAGAATTGTATATGGCTAGAAACTGAGATTTACATGGGACGGTGTCGAGACTTGTGGCACTTTTATATCATTGTGGATTATGCATTTATGTATCAAGAAGGTGAAAGAAATAGTTTTAGGATCACATAAGGTCTCTTTAGAGTGGGTGTCTTGGTTGTGGCTAGTCTTAGGGGGCTTGTGGTTTTATACTAGGGTCTATTGTGTGGTGAATTCTGGTTAGGGATCGTGGTGTTCTAGCAAGGAGTATCAATTTGAAGTATATTTGGAAAGGGCTTGGAGAAATAGTACAACTTGGTAGTAGGGTGGATCAGCACAATAATGGGAATGATCGGTTCTTTGGGTACTTATTATGTGGCTAGTCTCTACAGGTTTTTTGTGGCAATGCTCTTGGGTTATGATGGCCTGCATGGCTGGGTGGAGTTAGAGCGATTCGATTCTGATAGCTTGGTGATGTGAGAATGGTATTCGAAGAGTTTTCAATGGTTTCTACCACGGTTCGAGGAGTTATTTCCTACCGACGTGAAGAATATGTGCGTATTGGGATTTTCTTCGGGATAGGATCAAATGTAAGGTTTATGATTGATCAAATGTGTATTCTGCTTGTGACTCAGAGTTGATTATGAGAATCTTGTACTCTTCACATGATGATATGGTAGATGCAGTGCATTGTGTGGGATTGAGATTTGCAAGTGCAAGGTCACGAGTCAGTTTGGAAGGGAGGGACATAAATTCGTAGGCAACATTGACATTTTCAGATGACTAGGTAAATGATATTAATATTTGGTATGTCTTGATGAGAGTATACATTTCATAAGGGGCAATGTATTTTGATGTATGGATACCTTATTGGTACTGCGACACTCTCCTGGTTGATCTACTGGTGATATTCAAATTTTGCTATGTGGTACGGAATAATTTTAGAAGTATTCCTCGTGGGATGATTGTGTATGAGAGATGTGTTAGGAATTCTGGCGGTGGAGTTGGGATTATATTGAGTGATTCGTGTGTTATATTAATTTATAGACTGGGAGTTCTCAGGAGCGGATTGTTTCATGGTTGTGGACTGTGAAGTCATGGCCGAAGCTAGCTAGATGATAGTACGTGTTATGATTTAGTCATTATGGGATTTCGGAGGTTTATTTATCTATTTGTGGGTGCCCGGAGTTGATTTGGGGGTCCATTGGTAGGCCCAATTAGAATGTGTATTCTACACCAAGTTGGATTGGTTGGCTCCATAATGATATTGTTTAGGGATGTTCCATTTGGTTGCTGTTGAGCTTATTCGTGTTATGAAATTTTTTGTGAGTTACTCTTCTATGCTACGAAAAGTTGTGATTCGTTGATTTCAGGCACATATGGTGCGGTTCTACTGTGGTCTTATAGCGAAATTTGAGCGAGATGAGTAATTGGGTATTGCATGATTGAGGGCGTATTGGTGATGTTCTTTCAGGTTTTGTGTGGCATTGTGTCATCTGATTCTCCGTGGTTATGGTAATGCAATTTGGGTACTTGATATCAAATTTCACGTGGTTATTGATTTTGAGCAGGGTGACTCGAGGTATATTATATGGACCAGGATTTGGATGGAGTCACGCATTGCACCGAGTTATGTTGAGGTATGAGCCTTTGTGTTAGAGTCAGGTTAGGGTTTTACGGTGTGTGATAGGTTCTTAGCATTTCTTTTTGGTGGTACCTGTTGAGCTTGCAGGACGAGTTCTCCTGATTGATTCATTTTCGTGATTGAATACATTTGGATTATTGCTTATTGGTGCATGGATTTCATAGTTTGTGGCTCTGAGTAGTATTGGTGTTGCGTGTCAGTAGAGCAGTGGGTATTCGATAAGATGGAGTTGTCGGTTCTAGGATGGGTGCTATCAGATTCGATTGTAGTATATTTGGAAGGATAATATCAGAAGTCGTCTTAGGAATTGGCTATAGTTCTTGTTGAAGGAGAGGGAGCTCCATGGCTTGTTGATTTGATGAATGGTTATGAGTTTCTGCGTGTTCTTTCATTATCGGCAGTGTACGAAGGTTTTAAGATGAAGTTTTGTTAGGTATGAGGTTTATTACCGTAATTGGGTTATTTTGAGCAGCTACTGTGATCAGAGATTTTGCTATGGGTATTTGAGTTATATGATGTATCATGTGATTATAGCTTGGGTTATGGTTGCAGTTTGGTACAACTTGTTCAGACTTATACAGTGTGTAGGTTGCGAGATTCAGATCTTATAAGAAATTCTGGGTGTTGGAAATTGGATTCTAAGGCTTGTGGGCTAGGTTGAATTGAGGAAGTTCAGTTATGTTTTGTTATGGGACCTGTATGGGATAGGGTCACTTGGGATCACCCCCGTGTATGTGCATGGTAAGGTTATACGGCGTTTTGATGGTTTTGGGAACAACTCTTGGCACGTTCGAGGACGAACATATGTTTAAGTAGGGGAGAATGTAACGACCTGACCGGTCGTTTTGAGAATTTGCACTTCGCTCGATAGTTTGGGGGCACAAGTAGCTCCGTATAATGTATTAGGACTTGTGTGCAAAATTTGAGTTCATTCCGAGTTGATTTGATATGTTTTGGCGCGAGTTTTTGGAAGTCGAAAGTTCATAAGTTTGATTTGAGGCCTCGAGTAAGTCCGTGTTATATTATAGGACTTTTTAGTATGTTCGTACGGGGTCCCGAGGGGCTCGGGTGAGTTTTGGATAGGTTTGGATTGTGTTGCGCTCATTTTTCTTATGTTCCGATGTCGTTTCTTCAAGCATAAATGATATCATATTGAACAAATGAGCTCCGATTTATGTTTTGATTGAAACATTATATCCTTATCGTAGTTACGAACCTGTAGAAAAAAGAATCTTCAAATTTGGACATTGTATGAGGAGTTTGTGGTCATTTTACTAAGAAATGGGTTGCTATTTTTTTTCTTCAGATTAATAACAAAATTGCCATTGACTTCGTATTTAAAATTCTGCACATTTCCAAATATTGAAACCAGCATATCTCCTTCATTATAAGGTCAAATGGAGTGATTCAAAAGCCTATCTTGACTGAAATTTCAAACGGAATCCATTGTAGGCATCAAAAGCAAGTTTTGGAATAATTTAGCATGCAAAACAAGGCAGAATAGCTGGGCAAAAATACTTAATATCGAAGGTTTGTTCATTTAGTCATATTTTGAGTTGGGGAGCTCAGATTTGGACAATTTTTGGAGGCGATTTTCACCTTATGGATTAGGGTAAGTGTTATATACTCGATTTTGATTATATTTCATGAATCCATCTTCGTTTTTGGTATTTGATTGATGATTTCAAAGTGAAATTTGGGGGTTTTGTCAAAATTTCACAAAGTGAATTTTTGAGTTTTAAACACCGATTCGGAGTCGGATTTGAGTGAAAGTAGTACCGTTGGACTCGTAATTAAATGGGTTATCGAATTTTGTGAGTTTTGTCGGGTTCCGAGGCGCGGGTTCGAGTTTGACTTTTTGGTCGATTTTGGGATTTTGATTAAAGATTCAACCTTTATCGATTAGGTTTATTTCCTTCTTCATTATTTGATGTATTTGAGTTGCTTTTGATTAGTTTCGATCCGTTTCGGATGGTCGTTACGTGCGGGACGTCCTTTTTTTGGAGCATTATTTGGCTTGCTGGGTATTGGATTTCGTTTGTTCGAGGTAAGTAACTCTTCTAAAGTTAGTCCTGAGGGTATGAAACCCCGAAATACGTGTTATGTGATTGGCATTGAGGTGACACAAAGGCTAGGTGACGGGCGTGTGGGCGTGAACCATGTGAATTGGTACTCTGTTTCTCCCATGGCACTGTATAATAGTCCTATTTTGTTAATATCCGTGTTTTCACCATATGGTAAAGTTAATGAGCTGTCAATCATGCTAGATATCATGTTTAGACTTTACACCGATACGGTTGGGACACATAGTGGTCGTTTCTTGCTGTCATTTCACTGATTTCATTGATATTTCGTACTCAGCCACATTCATACATTCTTATTATATCTCAGCCTCAGTTGTTATTTATTGATACGTCATATCATTGTTGTCGGGCTAGTTTCATGACATTGTGAGCCCGCGAGTGAGGTGGTGAGATTGATGACTGAGTGAGGTCGGGGGCCTTTTTGTGAGAATATTGATACTATAGCACGTGAGTTGTCCGTGCAGATTCAAATATTGATATTATAGCACGTGAGTTGTCCGTAATGCATGTGAGTTGTCCGTGTGGATTATAGCTCTTGGGTTGTAGGAGCCCCTCTGGAGTCTGTACACACCCAATGAGCGCATTTGATTATATTGAGAGATGGATATTCCCTGGACATGGATCTTGTCCGAAGCATTTATATACCTAGAGATGGATCGTCTCCATGGGGCCGAATTGGCCTTCCTCGACACTGAGTGACTGATGGTCAGTGATGTATATATTCCGAGATGGATCTTCCCTGGGCCGTATGGGCCATATACAATATCGAGTGGTTGAGCATGATGAGTGAAAAGTGTGAGACAGTGAGATTGAGTACTATGAGAGTGTGAGTACATGATTCATCACTGAGATACATGGCATTTGCATGCACACATGACATACATGCATAGAGATGCATTTTCCCTCATGCTATACAGTATCACGTCATTCATGACTTTTTACACACATTGATATGTGGGAATAGAGAGGTATTTCACACTTGTTATCTGGAAAGAAAATGAAACATCTTATTTATTGTGGAAAGGATATTTGGAAAAATTACAATTTTCAAACTTATATTTTTGGGACTTTTGGTAAAAGATTTGGGGTTTCACAGAGATACTTGAAAAGCATGACTATTTTTTGGAATTGTGAATAAGCTGAGCATTTTTACTTCTGAGATACCTCTTTTATACTCGTATTATGCTGTTATGAACTGTTGTGGGATATTGTTATTGGAACTGTCCTTGTGTTAGCCCGTCACTGCTTTCAACCTAAGGTTCGGTTTATTACTTACTGAGTACATGGGTCGGTCGTACTCATACTACACTTCTGCACCTTGCGTGCAGATGTTGGTTGCTAATGTTGTTGTGTTCGATGGGAGCTTGATTGAAGATGTAACAGCGTCCCGGTTGTAGATGCCCCTTGTTCGTGGTAGCTTTAGATCTATAAAACTCCGGTTATGTACTTTTCAAATAGACGATGTATTTATTTCATTTCAGCTTTGTTAATTTTATTCTTAGAAGCTCATGATTTGTACTACCAGTCCTTGGGAAATGTATAGGATTTTGATATTTTATTTTACTTAATTGTCTTATTAAATTTCATTGAAATTGGATAGTTGTTTATTGGCTTACCTAGCGGGTTGGGTTAGGTGCCATCACGACTAGTTGGATTTTAGGTCGTGACATTAAATCAAAGACTTTTTTGGTTAATTAGAATTGTTCTTAATGTTAAAGAGATTTTTTGTTGTTGATTCAAATATTAATTATAGCTCATCGCAAGTTTTAAATATTTAATTGTAACTATAATTTTTATCCAATAAGAATTTTACGTTCAATATAATAAAAAAATCGTCCAAGGTACGCGCATCACACGCGTATCCTATGTGAATGAGTGTTGGAGTTATGAAATAAAAGTATAAGTTCCTGACAATAGTCATTAATATTGATATTGTACATATAACTAACTCAATTAAGAAAAAAATTCTCATAGAAATTCTCAGTCATCAGTTAATAATTCAACTTAACATTTATGCCACTTTTTTAATAAATAAAGTTAGCATGCTTCCTTTTCAGTTTCAGTAGTACACATAGTCATTGAAAACATAAATAGTGGATAGAACTTCACATATATAGCAAACAACTAATAATCCATGAATTTCAGATGAACACAAAATTGAAGTGCCCTGAAATGAGAAAAGACATTCAAAAAGAATACTAAAGTATGCTGGTAAAATACATTGGAGAATGACTCAGAATTATATTTGAAAGATTATATTTAGTTTCAATATATCATTATTCAAGTGGATTTAGTATCTAAATAATTCTAATATTGATTAACTCTATTTATCGTTATATTTTAAAACAATTAGTTTTATAACAGTTCTAAAATTTATTTTTAAACGGTAAAATGATCGATACACATTTTGATTGGAGAACACGTAATTCTTCTTAATTTGAAGGGCATATCTTTTGAAATTTTTTTACGAAAATTGTAGTAATTCCTGTAACATGATATTGAATCTGAAATGATTGATATATCTGTTTTTTGGTAATTAAATTTTGATATTTATTATATATTTTTATTATGATTCTTTAAAAGGCCATCAATAAAAATAATTATATTTTTTAGAGATTTGGAATAAAGAGGGTCGTCATATAGTTATTAGAAGAAACTGGTTTATATGTAAAAAATTCTAGCACATATATTTTATATTAATATGAAGGGCATATCCTTTGGGGTAAGCTTACAAAAATTATAGTAATTTTTGTGAAATTAAAATAACATGATCGAAATCGTTATATATTTTTATTATAGTTCTTCAAACAGTCATCAAATTAACACTAATTAAAAAAATTGTATCTTTCTTTTAGAGCTATGAGAATGAACGTCTAGGTCATATAGTTTCGAGAGAAAAAATGAATAATTAAGTTAAATTTAAGGTCTAAAACTGACGAATATTGAATGTGTATTTTACAACCAATAACTTATTACGCATACAAAAAAATATAGAGGGCCATTTATTGGAATAGATGAAAAAATAAAAATAAAAATAAATGTCAACTTATTTTGAATACTTATTATTTCATTCTTATTTATTCTATTTTGAATTTTAACCAAGTTAAATTTTAATTGTAACGATCCGACCGGTCGTTTTGAATATTACAGCTTCATTGCCCATTTACTGCTCATGTTGTGCTTTACCATTGTTATATGACTTGCCGGGGTAGTTGATTCGGGTCTGGAGATATTTCAGAATGAATTGAGACACTTAGTATCAAGGATGAAAACTTAAGTTGAAAAGGTTGACCAGATGTAGACTTATGTGTAAACGACCCGGAATATAGTATTGATGATTCCAATAGCTACGTATGGTGATTTGAGACTTAGGAGTGTGTGTGGAAAATTATTTGAAAGTCCGTAGTAAAATTAGGCTTGAAATGACGAAAAGAGGAAATTGAAAGTTTGGAAGTTTGACCGGGAGTCGACTTTTTTTATTTCGGGGTCGGAATCCAGTTCTGAATAATTTTATAGGTCCTTTATGTCATTTATGACTTGTGTGCAAAATTTGAGGTCAATCGGACTTGATTTGATAGGTTACGACATCGAATGTAGAAGTTGGAATTTGTTAGTTTTCATTAGGCTTGAAGTGGGGTGCGATTCGTGGTTTTAGCGTTGTTTGATGTGATTTAAGACCTCGACTAAGTTTGTATGATGTTTTGGGACTTATTGGTATAATTAGTTGAGGTCTCGGGGGCCTCGGGTGAGTTTCGGATTGTTAACGGATCAAAATTTAGACTTAGAACAATTCTGGAAATTTTTCCAGTTATGGTGCAATCGCACTTGCGACGGAATTGGTCGCAGGTGCGTGACACCAAAAGTGATAATACGGTCGCAGAAACGGATAGTTCTGGTGAGGAAGTGGTCGTAGGTGCGAGGGAATTTCCTCACTTGGGTGATCGCAGATGTGGATGGGGAGCCACAGAAGCGCAAAGTTCGCAGAAGCGGACTGGGTCTCGCAGAAGCAAGCCCGCAAAAGCGACTTCAAGGATGCAGAAGCAGAAGTGACGGCTTTGGCAAACGCAAAAGTGGTTGGTTTCTTGCACCTGCAAGACCGAAGAAGTGGCTAAGTGAGTCGCAGGTGCGGAACCCCTGGGCTGTATACATTTCGAAGGGGTTCCGAGCTTTTGCCATTTTTGGACCTTTCAAGCACGGTTTGGGGCGATTTTTCAGAGGGAATTCACAGAAAAAATTGAGGCAAGTCATTTGTGATCATTGTTAGTCAATAATATTGAATTATCATCGAGTATTTTGACTAGATTACGTATTTTTGAGGTGAAATTAGAGGATTTGGGCCTAGGGATTTGACAATAATATTTGAGGATTTGAAGGTCGAGTTGATGTCGGAATTTGGTAAATTTGGTATGGTTGGACCCGTGGTTGAATGTGCGTTCATATTTTAAAACTTTTGTCGGGTTTTGAGACATGGGCCCCACTACGATGATTTAGTTGAATTTAGGATTTTTTGGAAAAGTTAGTATTTTCATATGGAATTGATTCCTATAATTTGTGTTGACTGTATCGATTTAATTGTGACTATATACGAGGCATTCAGAAGCCGATTCGCGAGGAAAAGGCATATTGGAATAAATAATTTTACGGTTTGAGGTAAGTAACAC
Source organism: Nicotiana paniculata (assembly GCA_005239505.1). NCBI lineage: Eukaryota > Viridiplantae > Streptophyta > Magnoliopsida > Solanales > Solanaceae > Nicotiana > Nicotiana paniculata. The sequence continues at coordinate 19,993 of MDKI01086299.1, forward strand.
TTCTAAACTTGGTTCTGAGGGTATGAATCCCTGAATTTCGTGTTATATGAATTGTTTGGAGGTGACGCACATGCTACGTGACGGGCGCGCACCATATAATTTGTGACTTAATTGATTTCAAGGAGTTGCACAATCAAATAATCATATCATTTTACACATATCCTCCACGTGTCAGAGGAAAGTGAGTTGAGACTCATGTTAAAGATCATGTTTAGGCTACGTGCCGATATTTTTGGGACCCACAAAGGTCTTACTGCTATTGAATTTCTTGTTTAAATATATAATTTTATACTCAGTCACATCTATCATTTACATATCATATCTCAGTCTCTATTTTCATTCATTGATACATCATCATCATATTGAGTTGATTTTCATGTCATTGAGAGCCCAAGAGACTGGAGATTTTGAGTGATATTTAAGGGATCAGGCTACACAATGCAACATGTTTTATTTATTTATGCCTGGATCTGGCTATTATAGAACTTGGGCTGAAGGAGCCCCTTCGGAGTCTGCACCCCCTACAATGAGCGCAGTTGGTTTTATATTGAGGGATGTATCTTCCCTGGGCATGGGTCTTGCCCGAATAATTTATATTGAGGGATGGATTTTCCCTGGCATGGATCTTGCCTAATTATCTATATTGAGGGATGGATCTTCCCTGGGCTGGATTGGCCTTATACAGTTGTCACGACCCAAAAATCCATTAAGGTCGTGATGGCGTCGGACACCATTGTCAAGCAAGCCAACAATAAATACTTAATTTTATTCTCTTTTTAATATTTTTGAAATCATATTTCCTTCAATGAAATAGCAATAGAGGGAAAAGTACAAAGTAAATAATGATATGTTTAACAATATTCAATACAGAATAACGCATAATCATCCCAAACCCGGTGTCACAAATGCATGAGCATCAACTAAGAATATGAAACAAAATACAGTATCTATCTAGAATACAAGTTGGACAGGAGAAATACAAGTACTCTGAAGGAGACTCTACTGGCTGTGGGTCGAAATACGAAGTGCAGCTCACCTAAGTCTTCGCACGCATACACGTCTCTATTCTCACAAGGACGCTAAATATAAATGCACCTGCACAAAAATGTGCAGCAAGTGTAGTATGAGTACGTAATCAACGTGTACCCAGTAAGTATCTAGCCTAACCCCAGAGAAGTAGTGATGAGAGGTCGACATCGACACTCACTAGTTGTCCAACAACATACGGCCATTAAATAAATAAGTAAGTATGGGGCATAGTACATTAATGAAATGAACAAGTATAATTCACATGGTACAAATTCCCCTCTTCACGAGGAACTCAAGCTCTTTATTAAAATTTCCCTCCTTACCCGGAGCATATAAATAGACATAGTGAAACTCATCAAGTGGCTTACTATAATTCAAATCCAAATTCTACAGATACACTGGCTTCTTGCCAAGTTTTATGCACGATTTCATGGGAATATGATATAGGAAATGTCGAGGCGTACGGCCCCATCCAACATAATAATAAATTTTTGCACTGTCGAGGTTCGAACGACTCGAACCATATGATAAATTAATTAACCTGCCGAGACGAACGACCCGCTCCCATGAGAGTATGGTACATAATCCTGCCGAGACGAATGACCTAATCCCATAAGAAGTGAAATACATAATCCTGCTGAGGCGAATGACTCGATCCCATTAGAATAAGAAGCTTTGATGGGTCCTCGACCCCACTTACGAATAAACGTGTGAGTTGAAATTTCTGTAATGAAAACCTTTCAATGAAATATATATATTTCGGAGACATGCCGTAAGATGAGGAATAATATCCGATGGCTAATCATGAACCCGTGAAGTCTCTACATTAGAAAGTCTAGTCTCTAATAGAATATAAAACAGGGGAAATAACAAGCGAGAGACTATGCAAACAGTACAACTATAGCATGATGTGAACCTAAGTCTCCCCGGAAAATAACATGAATGTAGCTAGGTACGGGCTCTCGTCACCTCGCGCGTACGTAGCTCCCACAACAAGAAGAACACATAAAATATATCACCTAGGGGTAATTTCCCCCTCACAGAGTTAGACAGGCGACTTACCTCGTCTCAAAGCTCACTTTCCGGTCCAAAATTGTGCTTTCAATCCTCAACTCGAAGCCAAACGACCCGAAGCTAGTCAAATGACATAGAAAATAGTCAATACATGATCAAGAGTTCATATCCTAACAATTAAGGTCATTTTCTAACCCAATTTGAAGAATCCCTAAAATTCACCCCTGGGCCCACGTGCCCGTATTCCGAAAATTTTCGAAGATAAGCTTTATCCATTGTTGATACCCATTTTTGGACTCATATTTTTAAATAGCATATATACTTTCAAAATGTCACTTTTGTATCATTATTTAATTTACAAGCATATTCATAATTTTTCATAATATTTAGAGCTTTAAAATTAATTTTCTTGCATTTAAATTACTTGAATATTTACTAATAATTCCTTTAAATTGTTTGTGATGAATTAATCATCACAATTTTTATTATTTACATCCACATATATGTTTTAAACATTTTTACTTCATTTCATATAATTATATTAATATTTTAGGCTATTTACACAATCTTGCAATAATAGCCTATATTTCGGCAATCTATTGCATTTGTCATTTTATTCAAGGTCAAAATAATTTTTTTTAAGTTTTATAATATTTTACTATTGTTTCATATTATTAAGTTGCAATAATATTTTTTTTATATTTATTTGAGCTATTTTATTAAATTATTTTTTCTTTAATTTCTTATATTTTTAAATCTGGCCCAAAATAGGCCAAATTTCGGACCCAAGTTCACCAGCCCACACCCTAAAACTCTTTCCCAATAACACCTAGTCCAATACCAGCAATACACCACACCATACCCGTTTTATGACCCGCCCATCTACCTTTTAACCTTGGCCGTTGATCTCAGAGATCAACGGCTCACAAAACACCTCCCTTCTTAAATCCACCCTTACCCAAAACCCTAACCCCATTATCCCACTCCCGCGGCCTTTGAACCTTCCAATCTCCCCCTTTCTCTGAAGAACCCTAATCGCCGCCCTTCCCCTAATCCCTCTCCTAATGGGATTCAACTACTATTTTCTTGCCATATTCGAATCCTTCTGGTACTAGTCGTCCATTTGTGATGTTATCTAAGTGCTTGCCTAAACAGGGAAAGCAATAATTTTTTAAATCGAACAAAAAGGGGTTCGAATATTTGATTTTGAGCAATGTTTCGTCTACATATGTTCAACACTGTATTATGTGAGCCTGATAAACTTTCCCTAAAAAACTAGAGTTTACCGGATTTTTCCCCTAAATAGATTTCGAACTGATTTTGGATGCTTTCTTTCCTTATTTTTTATTTGATTTATTTCGTGTCCTTATGTGTTTGTTCAATTTTTAACTGCTATATAAAGCCCCTCATTTCCCTTCTTGGGACAGACTTTAATCGATTTTTGGGTTTCTGCTATCCTCTTGTCCCGTATTCTGTTTTGGCCGGCTGAAAGCCAAGTCTACTAAAACCTTGGTATTTAACCTGTTCTTGGTGCGAGCATTACCCGGAGTTCATCGAAGCTTTTGGGAACTTTGATGCAATGAGATTCTGGGATTTTGTGGAAGTTTATTCTTTAATGTTCTTCGTTTAACTGGTGAGTTACTGGACTTTGTAATTTCATTCCTATGTATTTGTGATTTGCATATGTATTCACTCCTGAAGTGTGTTGGCTTAATATGTTTTCTGGGTTGTTTTGTGTGCAATTCTGTTTGCTTTAATTCAATTTTTAGATCTCTTTAACTTTTATCTTTATAATGTTGATAGTTTGAAGCATGCCTAAACCTGGTTCTACTAAATTAGATATTTTTCAAGTCTGACTAGCCAATGTGTTACAAATTACTACTGTTTGGGACCTTTACACTTTTTAGCATCTCTTTGGTGTTTAATTTTGCCTTAGGCTATCAATCCTGTTATTCGAACATGCTTTACCTACATAATTTGTGATCTCTTTAGTTAGCTAGTCAATTGTATTAAAAACATGGATGTTTACACTCACTATATGGCACAAGTCTATTTTCTATCCTATTCTGCATTTCTGTGGTGATAGATTGCCTATATAGCATGTTTTGATCATGTTCTCTATCAGTATGCCCTTTAGCATGTTTAGTTTTAATATGCATTTTATCATGTCTAAATGTTGTTATGCTACCAAATTAGGATGTCTGTTTTATAACATTAGGACCTACACTTAGCATAATTTGGACCTTTTCCTTTATTATGAATCAGTACATTTTTTACCAATCCTACAAACCTGTTTCTTCCTTTAACTAATCTAATATATGAATGCTTGTGCACTTAGTGTTGAACCTGTTTTCTAAATCTTTGCTAAGTTTGTTCTTAAAACCCTATGACTTGTTTGATTATCTGCTCTATATGCAACTTAGCTATGTCTGCATCCTTCAATTTTGTCTCTCAACCTTGGTTTACTCTCCTTTACCTGTTACCTAGGCTCTCTTGAGTTCTCATTCTTAGCCGGGTGAAATCCAAGGGTACCTAGGTTCTATTATTGACCTCCCGAGTGTGAGCACTACTCGGGGTCCAATTGAGACCTTTGTGACTTCTGACACACTAGGACTTGGTCCTTAGTCATTCCCTGAGTTTTAAACTACTCCTATTCATCCTATTCTATCCTGTTATCTGCTGTATACCTGAATTGGTTGATTTAAAATTGTGCAATACTTGGCATTATGGTGCAACACTTGGACTTTGGGCTTCTTTATGTATTCTTAGGTCTTGTGTTGAATATGGATCCTTATTGGAAGCCTGGGTATTGTTACTGAAGGCCCAAACAGTGCTGGATATATTATTTGGGCCTACTGAAGGCTTATTGTCATCGTTTTGTAAGATACTTTGATCTTATTCATTACTGGGCTTGTATAACTTTTGTATAAACGATTGGGGTATTAGTAAAAGGGAAAAGGGGTAGAATTTAATATTTGCATGCAAAATGGGTAGATAATATGCCTATAAGACTTGGTAATTTATTTGCTATATGTGTTGTTCAATTACTATGTACACTGTAGAAACGATGCTATTAGAGGAAGCACACACACATACACTATCTGCTAGCAAATACGAGTAGAAAATGCTGCAATTATGTTTATTGCTATGTGCTATTAGAAAACTTGCCTATAGGAATTAGTTTTCATTGATGTTTCTTTCAATTCTAATTGCCTACTAGAAATCCTGCCTATAGGATTCCAATTATTCTACTTGGCGTTGTTCACCTAGAAATTATGCCTATAGGATTAAGATATGACAATAAAATAAGCTCTAAGTACTTTGCGTTAGAGACTCTGCCTATAGGGAATAATTGTTCGCTATAATTGGTTAATGCTAAACCACTCGAACACTTTTTCATGTACGTCACTGTTAGAAAGCGTGAATAATTCTGGGACTTCTCCCAACAGATTTTGTTCTATTCAACTGCGTAGATCACCTAGGTAGAACACATATAGAGTTAATAACTTAAAACTTGCGATTTCAATAACTAGCTTGTAATAATTTTTTCTATGAGCAATATTCTGCATCTGAAACCGCCCGCATGCTTTAAATCAAGAATAACCTAGAAATTATGTCTATAGGTTTAAGGTTCTGAATTCTGAAAATCTCCTAATTTGTATACATGTTTGCGTGCTTTTGTTATTTAAGTGTGGAGGTTAATGTGAGCCTTTAACTGTCTTTACGTGAAGTCTTTATGTGTTTTTTCCTATCGCCTAGCTTTTCATTTTTGAGTAGCCTAGATAAGGTCTAGAACCACCCAAATAGATGTCAAAACCAACTGAACCATAGGTATGGGACATGTAGTGCACACGTAGGTCACGACTTAGAATTGAATTAGAATGTTTATAAGTAAACAACTTTAATATAGTAATCGGGTAGCAGAAGATAGTCTGTGCCTGCTGAATAATATGAGTAACACCCTATGTCACGCCCCCCCTTTTCCTCTCCTTTCGGATCAATCAAGGTTTTTGACATTATTGGGACAACTCGTTTCCTTTTGCGAAAGGTGTAAGGAATTGAAGAGTCGCCACCTAATGAATTAAGGTGCATTAGGGCACGTACTAAGGGTCATTTACAAACACAGATTGGATAACTAGAGATAGGGTAAGGGCTTGAAATTACTTCAAGGGGAAGGTCTTAGGCACCCCTCGAAGTCCACAATTGTGGTTCCCGGCCAAATAAACTTTGTGAATTTTAAAACAGGTAGCACATAAGCAACAAAAGCACATAGGTAAATAAAGGATTTTTTGAGAAGATTCGCAGTCTAAGCACACATATGTGCTAAAAATTAAAAGGTTTAGAGTCTAGGCACATATATAAGGTCTTGAAAGAGTTATGATCTAAACACACATATTTAAGGGATAGGGGGTCCTAGGTTGTTTATCCTATAGGATCACATTAGTGCAATGCCCGGTAATCACTCCTCAATGAGGGGCTACACGTTGCATTAGCGCACCAGCTATCATATCCATGTCTACCCTTCCCCACCCTTTAGCGGTTATTAAGCGAGTTTATTTAACGACCTCTATGCATGCTGTTACCCGTCCCTCCTTAATGGTCCTGGAGGAGATTGAGACCCCTACTTAAAGGCAGTTTTAAACAGACCCTTAAAGTTGAAAGGAGAAAATACTAGGCGACAGGCAAGAACAAATAAGACTTTAACAGATAAAACAGAAAGAAGCAATTTAAGAGGCTTAGGTTTACCTCCACAGATATTGCATATAAACAACACGTCTCAAATACAAACAAGGGAAATATTATTAAGCAGGATCCTAAACATGATGTCTAGATGAGTATCAGAATACAAGAGATATGCAGATTTATTTTATAAACCCAGAAGCAGGGGCCCTAATCAGTTTGCCTATTGATTTTAAGCCTGTTAACCATTAAGCAGTAAACACAAAACCAACAGTTTTCTAGTTTTATACAAGTTGGTTACGTAAGGCTTGCCTAGGCGTGGGGGAATGCACAATAGTTACCAGAATTATTAAAATAGTTTGGAAGTTTGTTTACCTAAAGCATGCTGTTCTAAGTGATGCAAAGACACAAGGGTTATTAACAGTTTTACTAACACATGATAATCATATGTGAGACTGTCTTATGTCCTTTTTCATGCATCAACAACTTAGCTAGGTGTGACTTAGTGAGATCCTAAAACAGGGTATCTAGTATGAACATTATAAGATGCAGAATCATTTATATGCAAAATTCCTTAAAAAAAGCATGATTTCTAGATGCACATAAAGTTACAACATGATTTCAGAATATGCAGTAGCAACAATTTTCATGTTAATGTTGTTATTTAGCCTAGAATGAGTATTTCTAAGTGATGAAAATAATGTCAAATGAGATGCTGAAACAGTATACATGAAACTTAAGAGCATGATATTGAATGTATGATATGCTTTGCATGTATTGGTCCTAAATATGGATTCTAATGCACATATAGGAAATGTAAACCTAAGGCATGATTTCTACCCATTGATATTGACAACATATATAACTACCCTACCCTTTTCACTATCAATCCCCAATATTCGTTTACATCAATTATTACAAACCAATGTGAATGAATTACATAAGTGGATAAAGAAAAACAAGAAGTTACACTATATGGAGCTTGAAAACAGGCCTAGATTCTCAAAACCTCAAATGCCCAAATGTTCCATAGCCTTTCTCATATCCGGGTGTGTTAGAGTTCCCTAAGGACCTCAAGGGATCCCGGGCAGTGCTCCCACCCAGATTTCACAACCATAAATGAGTAAGTGCAGTGTGGAAGAGAAAACCCTAATGCATCAGAGTTCAGAGGGATCTCATTGGGATCCATAATCAGTCACACATTAGAGGGACAGAACTTAAGGACCTAAGAATAGAGTGAGAGTGCTTGACATAGTTTTGAAAAGGTTTTAGTAAGAAAACAGTGTTAAAAGAGACTTGCTTGAAACAGTTTTTTGAAATAAAGAGGGAGTCATTCAGTAAAAAAACTTTTGAAAAGAGAGAGTTATATAATTAAACATCAACATATCAAACATAGAGCCAAACCCAAACAGAACCAAAACAGGAAGAACAAATCTACACATAGGGGTGATGGGGATTGGGGACACATAGAGCACGTGTAGTGTACACATAGTTACAGGAGCATGAAAATTATTAGAGGAGTTTAGGGAATCAACATATCATGAATCTTAGAACCAACACAGGATCATACAACTTAGGATAGCTAACTGCTTTGCACAAAATGGTTCATGATGGAAATCAAGGAAAACATAAGTAAGGCAAAGTCACACTGGGGTATACTACAAAGGGGGTTAGACATATTCAGAAGCATGATGATAAAGTAGTAAAGTAGACATATTAGTTGCAGGTTGAACAACAAAACCACAGATAGAAACATATTAGAAACGTGATAAACTGAAGCAGTAAAGAAGCATATTGGTTTGGGACTTGAATTGAAATTAGAACATACCAGTAAAGAAGACAGTAAACACAAAAGCGAAGGGATATGAGACCACAATAGTTAGCCTTGGCTTGCAGCCGGCTAACTCAGAATAATAGTAAGTAACACAGAAAGAGAGCAGAAAGCTTTGAGTGTGAGGGATAGAGTTTGAACTAGTGTGTTCGTGTATAGTAGACTATTGTGTGCGTCTGAGAGGTAAAAAGTAAGAGTGTATATATAGTAGTTTAAGAGTAGAACAAAATAAGGTAAAGGGATCAGAAATCAATCAATTAGGGCAATCACAGGATTCAATCACGTAAAGGAGTTCAGAATAGACTCCTTTAATTAAGGCAAATTAGCCAAACACTAATAGTAGGGGTTAATTAAGGCAAGAAGTTAAAAACAAATAAGGCATTTCAGAATAGACTCCTTGACCAAATGGTAATACAAGGGTCTAATTAAGGAAAAAACCCCAATCGTGCCATTTAAAGAATCAGAAAAGGACCAAATTAAGGTCATAAACAAGGAAACAATCAAGAATTACGCACATGAATCTATAACAGAGTGAATCAATCAGCCAAAACTTTTAAAATAACACTGATTTCCGAAAAGAACTACTCAACTTCTATAAACCGAAATTGAACTAAGTAAACCTCATAAAAATACAGATTCGAACCCTAATAAAGATTAATTAGGGCAAAACCACAGAGTAATGGATTTGACAAAGAAAACATGCTTAGGTAAAAAAATAGAGCAAAGTAATATGACTGTTAACACAAAAAGTACCCAGAATCGAAGTAGAGTTTAGAAAAAATCAGAGTATCGCAAAATCAACCAGGTTTAAGTATTTCTTTGCACAAATCAGTCACAAAGATGAAAGAAAATCGA
>MDKI01103893.1:0-47302 GCA_005239505.1 Nicotiana paniculata
ATTAAAGTACATAAAATGCGAGGTAAATAATGCTTAAAAATCACGAATTCTAGCCACACATCACATATAAAATAAATACATACACTATTAATTCCTTAAAACATCTATGTAAAAGAATACATATATTTTCTCAACTTATAATTTTTCTAATTTCATATAAAGAGTAAAATTTTCGTATGTTTAATTCTTAAATTGGTAAAAAGACAACCTTATTTTCTTGTGAGAAAATAATTTCTATCTTTACAATAAAGAAAATCCCATAAACTTTCTCATATTATGTGTATAATTTATCATATCCGAAAATAGTAATAATGGTAACCATCCAAAATTATACTTATAATTTTTTTACTAAAATACTTCACTTAAAAGAAAATACCATACTAACATAATATCTAACAGTATCAAGGTTGTAAAATTACAAGGTCTCATAATAATAATATCTTAAACCCTCTATAACCTCCTAATAGACATAATCCCTTCGAACTCACGTGGATTTACTACGGCACATCCTAATGCTAAGGTACGGGATGTAGTAAGGCTACGCTCGACAAATAATCAAAAGGGCTTCAATAAAATCAGCCCTCGAAAAACCTTAATAGGTATCAAATTATCTTAACACAAACGTGCTAAGGCACAAAAAGCAAAGGGGTTTCAATCGACATCGAACCCTCAAAAAACCCAACGGGTAAAAAAATATATGCTAAGGCATAAAGAAATTTTCACTAAGTATTTTTAAGCTGAAAGAGGGAAATAATAGTCATCTTTTAGAGATCATATCATCCCAATCTAAAGAGCCTAAGGGTCAATACACTTAGAGTTCGAGATCTTTTTCTCACTGAATTCCAACCTAAGGGTTCCACTCTTCCGAGCTCAAATAGAACTGATTCGAATATAGCTCGAGGATTCATCATTATTTGATATAAAGCCTTCAGGGGTCTGTTACTATGAGTTCAAAACTTACTCGAACTCGGTTATAAAAATAGTGGAAGTATGGCTTCGATCAAGCCATCCAAAATCAAAATCCCAAACATATTGTTGAGCTTGGGGACTCGCCCTCGCTTAACTAAAAAACCTAAGGCTTTGTTCTACTGTAAGTTCGAGCTAGTGCTCACTCGATTATAGAGGTTGCAACAACAAAGTTTTCACAAAGCAAAGGCAAAACAAAATTTATCACAAAATCAGAGACAAACGGAAAGAAAGGGAATCTTTCATATGTGCAAAGTATTTACAAAGACCACATAGGGTCTTACATAAAAAATCCAAGAAAAAAAAATAAATCCTAAGTGCCTAGTCCGCCTTAGGATCCGCTTCTTTGGAAGCTTCATATTCATCTTCTCCGCTCTCAGATCCACTCGCGGAGTCTTCATTATCGAAAAGCAAAGATCCGGCCTCGTCCTCCAATACCTTCGGACTCTCGATATCAGCCGTGAGGTCGAAGCCACGAGCATGCACCTCCTCAAGAGTCTCTCTGTGAGACTGGCGCCTAGAACAACATAGGATAGTTCAATTTCAGCAGCAACAGAAATATCCTTTGCCCGAGTGTTAGCAGCTTCGGCGTCAGCTCAGTAAGAGGCCACGAGCGCCTCCGCCTCGGATGTGGCCCTTGCAAGCTCAGCGGCCACAGAGCCTCGAGCTCTTCAACTTTATTGGCTCAGGCCAATCTCTCCTCCTTCACACTTTGGAGTTGATGCTCAACCGAAGACAACTGGGCCTCAACCGTATCTTTCTCCAAGGTCAGACGGTACATGTGCTGCTTCTACCTCAAAGTCTCTGCTTCTTTCATCTTAGCTTCCTCGCGAAGCTGCTCAACCAATTCGGCCTTCTTCTGAACCTGCAGGATCAAAGCGTTAATCGCCAATGTCAAGATAATATAGAACAAACTCCCAAAAATTTACATTATCTGTTCGATGAGCTCGGTCTGATCTTGACAAGCTCTTGCCAGTTCGGTTCAAAGGCTTCTGGTCTCCTCTTTTTTTTACACATAGAGGAGTTTGAGGGAGTCTCTCTCCTCCGTGATCTTTTTGAGATCAACCTCACATCGATTCAGCTCATCAAGGTATTTGGTGGACGCTTTTTGATGGAGCGTCGTAGCCTATACAGAAAGGAAGGAAATCAGACTTAGAGAAATAAGAACAAACGCAAACATGATAACATGGGCTAAAACTTACTTGGTTCAGAATCCACTGAGCCTCATCAAAAATAAGTGATGCATCTATGCAGGAACATCACCGACCCCCGCGAAGCAGCCGCAGAATATATCATGCCTTTCTAGGTTCGTCCCCACATTGGGGGCATCCCGAAACTTCCCTTCAGAGAACGTGGGCCCGGGCAGCGAATCATCAATGTTAATTGCCCCAAGCGAGTCACTTGGGTCATTCTCTTCTATTTGAAGGGCCTCAGAACTAGGCCCTTCGGGCACACCCACCGGTTGTTCATCATGGCGGGAGGCATCATCAACACCCGAAGACTCGGGGACTCCACTCGGACCTTCCTCCGAGATCACCTCGGTCTGTGGCTGAACCTCCTCGACCGTGGACGGCTCAACAGTTTTCGAAGCTTCAGTGCTTACCCTCTTCTGAACCACCAGTAGACAATCAACATCATCTCCCTCCTCATTTTCCTCTCGTAGTGTTTGGACTACATCGACGATAGAACAGCGGGATCTGTCTTCGACTTTCGAGCCTTGCTCTGCCTAGGCTTCGGAGTATCAAGAGGCGAGGCCCTTCTCCTCTTCTTTTCTTTTGTCGTCTTCGGGACCTCCTCTTCCCCGGATTGAGGCGGTCTCATGGAGACATTGTATCCTAGACCTGTATGAGTAGAAATCAAGTTAAAAAGAGTATTTCATAGGAAAGCACCAAACACAGACAAAGGAACTTACCATGATTTTTAGCCTCCCATCGACCCTTGGCTAAATCGCGCCACGAGCGCTTAACATACAACGAGGTTGAGGCCAGTTGTCGAACCCAACCTACAAGGTTTGGAACTGCACCAGGAAACCATGGGGAATTTGCACCATAAAGAAGAATATAGATGAGAAGAGGTAAAGGAAGCATAACAAGTAATCAAATGTTATCAGTAAGGTTCTACTTACGCTTCATGTTCCATTCTTCGAGGAATGTCATCTTCTCGGTGGGGATTAAATCGTAGGTCCTGACTCGAACAAACCGGCCTATCCATCCTCGATCCTTGTCCTCAACTATGCTCGAGAACAACACCTTCGTAGCTCGGCGCTGAAGCCTTATCAGTCCGCCCCGATAAAGACATCCCCTCGACCTTGATCGTGAAGAATATGAGCAAAATGAAAATACGCCAAAAAGAGGGGTAGATCTGGCCTAGGGTTACCTAGTATTGGCAGCAAAATTCGAGTATGACGGGGTCGACGGGGCCCAATTTGAAAGGGTAAGTATACACACTTAAGAACCCTTTCACATAAGTGGTGATGTCTTCCTCGGGGGTAGGAATCACCACTTCTTTATTCTCCTAATGGCAGTCTTTTTTCACCCGCTCGAGATCACCTTCAGATATCGAACAGATGTATCTAGACATAGGCTCGCATCGGCTAGGAACCGAAGAGGGTTTTTTTACTTTAAAGTCGGAAGTAAGTTCACATGGCTCGAGAATACACTCTTCAATGTGTGGCTCCACCAGTGTTTTGTCACCAAGCGGTTGCGATGAGGAGGCCTTTTCTTTTTTAGGAACAGTGTTTGATGTTTTTGCCATTGAAATATGAGGTTTAAGAAAGAAGAACACGTAATTTGTCTTTTAATAAGAGATTGGCAAACGGAAACTGGCAAAGATTATGAACTTGAAGAGAATAGAAGAGATTTTAGAGATTAGAAGAAGTTTTGAAAGTAAAGTTTGAGAAGATTATGAAGGTGATCTATTTATAATGGTCATTTTGACGGTTTGAAAGCATTAGTGGCCGACCATCAACTGGTATTAATTAATGACCTTGGGAACTGTGCAGACGTGCCGCTTCAATCACTTTTGTCGCTTACATCACAAGATTGACGTTATAATTGATCGAAGTATTAAATCGGAGTCTCAAGTTCATTTCTTCTTGTTACACTCCAAAAAATGAGGGGACTATCTGTATACGGTCAAAATCGGGCATACCCGATTTCATTGGCAGGGAGTTACCTCGAGGGTAGCTCCGTAATAGATCAGGCTCGAGCTCGAAGACAAAAAATTAAACCTGGATATCGAAGTGTTCATTGAGATCGAGTCCAGCAACAATCGAGTCCATGCATGATTGACTTCGAGCAAGGCGTAATAACGGAATGGCGAGATATTAGTAATCGGTCGAAGATCACGGCAGAAATCCTGGAACAGAACAAATCAAAGCGATTTTTTATGCCAATTGTGGTATTTATTTCCATTATAGAAATTATACTTATTTTGGATTTCTATATTATATAAAGAGGAATCTCATTCATTTGTAGAGGCATCATATTTTCATTGACAATAATTTATATTTATGCTATTCTCTTTATTTTGCTCATTGTTCATAAGAATTGTTCTGTTCTCTACTATTCTAATTACCCCCACCTCGAGACTATCTCGAATCGATATCAAAGCACTGCTTTCACACTGATTTGATTTATTTTATTGTCCAATTTATTTATTTAATTCATTATTTATCAATTGGTATCGAATTAAATCACATATCCTTTAATAAAAAAATAACTTTAATTGTTACTCGGTTTTTAGGGTAAACAGAGGTACATGGAGTTGTGAACTGAACCCCTCTAGAAGATCACTCCCAAATATGCCTTATAAAAAGGACTAAACGTTCGTTGCAAATATAATCCTATTTACAAGTCCGGAGTCGAATCCCTCAGAGAACTAAGGCTCAGCTACAATTGTTCAATATCGCTAAGAAACACAAGTCCAAATAATTTCCTAATTATAAAGATTATAATATTTATTTTTATCTAATTAACTGACAAATACTAGAAAGCAGTAAAACTATCAATTAACAAGGATAAGGATTTGAGACAAGATTAAGGAGGTCTAGAGTTATTATTTCCCCTATTGTCGGAATCCTTTCCGCTACGTTTCCTATAAATTTGCCTAAGTATTCTCCATAGATCATGAGCTCTCTGAGTGTTGTAATTATCTCCCGAGTAACTACCATAATTTACTAGACACATTCTTGCGAATTACGCTAGATGGCACTAAGTTACGGCTCATTCGGATCGCACCAAGGTTTCGTTATTCCTAATCTCACCTTTAAACCCTCCGTATTAATCCCGCATATAAGTTAGGAGTGATGTTTTCAACAACTACCTAAATATGCACAGTCGATTGAGAGCTCTTCAACCAACCACAAAATAAACGTAGTTGAACAAATAGAGAAAAAGCTACAACAAATCTATATTAACGTAACAGGATAATCATCCTCCAATAGGTTCCATCAAAATCCTAGATAACAAATTAGCTATTCATAATAGTATGCATAACTACAATACTATAATTCATTACCAATAATGGAAATAGGAAGAAGGAAGTGAAAAACTCACAGAAGAATTCTCCGCCTTGCTCCTAGTGTGTTCTTGCCTCCTTAGGTCCAAAGTGTGTCAAAAGTACTCAAAATACCATTTTCCATGTATATAAATCAATTATGGTCGGGATCAAATATTTATACCTTCTCCTATGCAAAAAAGGATACTTTTTCCGGACAGGACGTGCACGGCCGCGCATTTGACCGCACACTTTTCACACTTTCTGTCCCATATGCGCGGCCGCGCACTTGCCGTGCACTTTCACCCTGTTATGTTGGGAATTTGGTAAAACATAAAACATGAAAGTTGTATAAATTTGAATTATATTTTTAACCATATATTGTGAAGCCTAAATGAGTTATGGTCGAAAATATATGTGCATTTTACTAGACAATATGCAATATGCATGCTTGATTCTTCGTTCGTTCTAAACTGTCATCCGTTGATCCTCGAACATGATACCGGATTAATTTCTTGGGATTTTTCTCATACATCAAAGTTCTAAATTACTTGAATTCATTCTATAATATCTATATATCTCGGAATCACTCCTACAAGGCATAAAACACACAATTAGTGCAAAACATTAGCAATTAAAGTTCTAAATTACTTGAATTCATTCTATAATATCTATATATCTCGGAATCACTCCTACAAGGCATAAAACACACAATTAGTGCAAAACACTAGCGGTTAAAGCTCAAACTCAACTAAAGTGCAGTAAATTAGAATATAATAATCGACTAAAACATGAGATTATAGCCTACCATCAACACCCCACACTTAAACCCTTGCTCGTCCTCAAGCAATCAAACCTCACTTTATATAGACACAACCTTATTAAATAACACTCAAGACTCATCACACCAAGAATATTTAAAATAGTCTAAGCACAATAGTGTAACATCATCGCCTCAAGATTTGACTCACAAGTACCACGCATTATTCAAAACTCACTCACTCACTCTAACATAGAGGTCACCGACATTACCTTTCCTTCATGAATCAAGTGACGTCACACAACAAAAGAGAGTAGTTCCACACAATAAAATTTAAGAACACTGAGGAACTCAAGACAGAAAGTATTCACTCATTCTCAGAAATAACATTCATATGCCATAAAAAATGCACCATAGGCTTGCCTGTAGTGTACTACTCTACTAATCGAGCTCATTCAGTCTCAGATCAAGTAGGACTTTATTTGGTTGTAATGTAGGCTGCGGGACGGATAAGATACATTTAGATATAAGAGTGACTACACCTCCCTAAGCACTTTAATACATACACTTTAAAATTTAAAATCCCACACTTATGTGAAACCATAACTTCACTTTCACATCAATATATATTAACTCCATACTTCTTTAAGCACAATTACATCAAGAGTCACCACTTATTAAGGAGTATTTTTTCACAGCAATACAACTATTTTTTTCTTTTCTTTCTTTTTCAATTCAAGTGGCTCTTACTTTTTCAAAACAATGCATATTTCTCCTTATTTTATTAGTTCCACTCAAAATCCAAATCAACCACCCCTCACTTTAACTTTTACAAAGTTGATAACAATTCAAGTGCTCATGAGAGGTTAAAAGGTTCAAATAGATGGTTAATTCAAATAAATGGGTAAGGCTTGTAATGTGGTTGACAAAGAAACATGATTACAAGCTCAAAGAGGTTAACTAAGATACCTAACAATTAAGCGGGTAATATATACATATTTGGCTCAACAAAGAAACGGTATATCACTTCCAAGACTGAACAAAACTACTATTTCGCTTTGCAAACACACGGGGCAAGTTCTACACATCAGATGCAATGCACAAAATACAACAAACCTCACACACACATGGCACATGACTCACTCAAGATTGGAACATCAAAACACTTTAGTCAAAGCACTTAAGCTAAGTTAAGAACATACAATTTAAGGCACTTATACAAGAGTCAACAATTGAGCCTAAGCGTCACACTAAAGCACTCGCCATTCTCAAGACATAACGAAGTTAAGAGACCTTGTTTTCATTTCAGCCCATAGCCCACGGGTTCCTACTTCCTAAAAAAAATAAAACTAACTATACCTGTTCAAACAAAACCCTTGAAAAAGGACCGCGACCCAAAAAAAACTAAGGAGGAATTGATACACTACCAACAAAACAAAATCTTTTTATCTTTTTTGTGTTTATATTTTTTTCTTTTTCTTCTTTCGACTTTAATCTCTCAAGAAAATTGTCTAATAGATCCATCATCGAGAAAAGTCCAATATTTTCTATTTTTCTAAAGAAGAAGAAAAAACTAATTAATTAAACTAACACAACTAAAATAGCATAGAAGGTCACCCAGACAATCTCCTCACCCTATACTTAAAATTATGCATTATCCACAATTCACACCCATAAATACAAGATGTTAAAATAAACTCCCTGGTAAGCCAAAGACCGAAGCACTAGCAGCTCATGGGGTACTCAGACTTCTCCCAGGCTTGGTCCTTCGTACGGGTACCTCACACTTAGTTCCAACTATCTAGTTTGTTGTTGCATCTTTCTGATCGCTTTGCTTTTCATGCTCCTAAAAGATCAAAAATTGACACTACAAACATAATACAATTTAAAAAATAAAAAATAAAAGAAATCAGTATAGCTGGGTTGCCTCCCAACAAGCGTTTGATTTAACGTTACAACACGACATGAATCACTTTCTACCTCCACTTCGAACTTATAAATTGGACCCCAATTTTTGATTCTGCTATATGATCATGCTCTTGGGGCGATACAAATTGTTGCGAGCCAAAAATTAAATGATATTTTATGAACTTTATGGCTTTCAACCGAGTATCATTTTTCCTAGACGGCCTTGAAAATGTCAAAATATAAGGCTCATCTACCTCTTCCTTTAACTCTTGCATTGTTTCATACAGATCAATTTCCATTTCACCATCTGAACATAATGTAGAGAAGTGTTTAGAATGGGGTCCAACACGCTCAAATACATGAACTTCAAGATTTTTAACCTCGTCAACACCAATCACACTACAGTCAACTAAATTTGTATCTTCAACGTCCCTGGTTGACTCTAATATTACTTCTTCAACATCGACATCCTCAAATTCTAGTTGGTTAGATTGTTGGTATTCTACTCTGACCTCCTCCATTAGAACCTCAATTTTGGTATCTACTTCATGCTCTTCTTGGCTACTATCCCCAACATTGGCTTGTTGAGCATTAAATGCTTCAACCAATTGACTCACTTGTGCCTCCAGGTTGCGAATCATAGCATCATGCCTTTGTATGTGCAGTTGTGTCTCGTTATTTGTTCCACAAGGTATTATAGAATATCCTTGATTTCTTTCAAGTCATCATCCCTGAGTTCTTTGTTCCTATTAACTTCACAAGAAAAAGAGGAATCATTAAAGTGAGGGGTTGGGGAAGATAAGACCTATAAGCACAACTATAAAAGTGACCATCTTGGCCCCCACACATATCACATACGTTCCACAGATAAGATTGAGTCGGTGCACGTAACTCGCTCTCGGGAATATTTTGATAATTTTGCCATGGGTGGTTTTCTTCATAATATGCATAAGGAGGATCAAAAGTAGAATTACCAACATCAATACTCTCATAATTCCAAGATGCCATGTTTATAAAGTCACAAATAAAAATTTAAAAAAAAAACAAATACAAGAAAACAAAAATAAAAGTTCAAACTTGCAACCTAGAAATATGTACACCTATAGCTACACCGTTAGTTCCTCGGCAACAATGCCAAAATTTGATCACACCCAACTATGCCTTATAAAAAGGACTAAACGGTCGTTGCAAATATAATCTGATTTACAAGTCCAGAGTCGAATCCCACATAGAACTAAGGCTCAGATACAATTGTTCAATATCGCTAAGAAACACAAGTCCAAACAATTTCCTTATTATAATGTTTATTTTTATCTAATTAACTGAAAAATACTAGAAAGCAGTAAAACTATCAATTAACGAGGATAAGGATTGGAGACAAGATTAAGGAGGTGTAGAGTTATGATTTCCCCTATTGTCGGAATCCTTTCCGCTATGTTTCTTATAAATTTGCCTACGTTTTCTCTACCGATCATGATCTCCCCGAGTGTCGTAATTCTCTCCTGAGTAACTACCACAATTTACTAGACATATTCTTCCGAATTACGCTAGCTGGCACTAAGTTACGGCTTACTCGGATCGCACCATGGTTTCGTTATTCCTAATCCCACATTTAAACCCTTTGTATTATCCCTCATATACATTAGGAGTGATGTTTTCAACAGCTACCTAAATATGCACTCTCTTCCGAGTAATTCTCACTAAATAGATACAGTCGATTGAGAGCTATTCAACCAACCACAATATAAATGTAGTTGAACAAATAGAGAAAAAGCTACAAAAAATCTATATTAACGTAACAGGAAAAAATCAACGTCCAATAGGTTCCATCAAAATCCTAGAAAACAAATTAGATATTCAAAATAGTATTCATAACTACAACACAAGAATTCATAACCAATAATAGAAATAGGAATAAGGAAGTGAAAAACTCGTAGACGAATTCTCCGCCTTTCTCCTAGTGTGTTCTTGCCTCTTTAGGTCCAAAGTGTGTCAAAAGTACTCAAAATACCAATTTTCTATGTATATATACCAATTAGGGTCGGACCCAAACAATTACACCTTCTCCTACGCGAAAAAGGACACTTTTCCCGGACAGGACGTGTGCGGCCACGCAATTGGCCGCACACTTTTCACACTTTCTTCCCCATATGCGCGGTCAGTGCGCGACCGCAATTTCCGTGTACTGTTTACCCTGTTATGTTGAGAATTTGGTAAAACGTAAAACATGAACATTGTAGCCCTTTAAGTTATATTTCTAACCATATATTGTGGAGCCCAAATGGAGTTCTGGTCGAAAAGTTATGTGTATTTTACTAGATAGTGCACAATATGCCCGCTTGATTCTTCTTTCGTTCTAAACTGTAATCCGTTGATCCTCGAACACGATCCTGGATTAATTCCTTGCGCTTTTACTCAGAATTCAAAGCTATAAATTACTTGAATTTATTTTATAACATCTACATATCTCGGAATCACTCCTACAATGCATAAAACATACAATTAGTGCAAAACACTAGCGATTAAAGCTCAAACTCAACTAAAGTGCGGTAGATTGGAATATAATATCGACTAAAATCAGTTATTATTCTATTACTTGGTTATCGATTTTGAGAATCAAATAAGTTATTCTTCGATCGTGTTTTTTATGTATTCTAAATATTTTAAAATTTTGATTATCGTAACTTTTAGTACTTTTATATAATATTCAAATATGTAAATTTCATTTAAAAGAACATAAAAAAACCTATGTCTAAATTCACGATCAAACACTACTAAAAAGGGGGGAAAACCGGCTGTAAAAATCGACCAATATTGGTCAATAGTTGACAAAAATTGATCGAAAATCGATCGATTCGTGGCGGTCTGTAATCATATGTCTGATAGAGCCAACCGACCGACTTCAGTCGGTCAATTAAATTCCAAAAAAAAAAGAAAAAATTACTAAAAAGAACGATCAAAGTCGATCGATATTTTTCGACCGAAGTCAGTCGGTTTTTTTTAATTGTATAAGTTAAAAAATACACCATTTGGGACTCAAAATTTCGCACTTCTCTTATCAAATTTCTAGTTAGAGAGTGAACTAACCGCTGCCAAGAAAGCTGCTTCGACAGGGTTGAAGAAGACGTGTAAAATACTAAGGGGCTGGGGCTATTTTATTGTAAGGCGTCTAGAAGCTCAATTTTTGTCATGTCTTATGGGCACACAAATGTTCACAAAGAAAAAGGCTCTCCATGGGCAACGTCGATCGTGATCTTGATACGGAGTTGGAACTGCGCCCCTCTCGAGTTTCCGGTTGTTCAATTGAAGTAGCAGCCCAGGAATCCGTTGGACATCTCAGCGGCGGAATTTGATACTCGTCATGTGGTCCTGAACAAAGGTTCCATCCTGAAAATAAAAGAGAGCCTTCACGAAAAACTGTTGGAACGAGTCAAAAGTTCTTTCTTAGGAAAGAATGGAAAGATAGGAAGCTTGGAGAGCTAACAGAAAGAAATAGAAATAATAGATCTGCGGTAGAAGTCGAAGACAATTAAGTACCGGGGTCTGTAATGTGGCAGAATACTATTCTACCACTAGACCATTGGTGCATTTTGTTTTAAGACTGTCTTTTACTTCATTTATACTCTTTAATTGTATTTTCGCGCGAAAAAACCGACTGATATCGGTTTTTATTGAAAAATAAAATTACCGACCGAAATCAGTCGGTTTTTAAAATGACTGGACGAAGTAACCGACCAATTTCGATTGATTTTTTGAATATTAATATTAATTTATTTTAAATGACAATCAAGTTGGTCGGTTTCTTGAAAATAATTTTCACGGGGCATAAAAATAGTTTTCCGTATTTTTGCACCAAAAAACCGACCAAAGTTGGTCGATTTTTTTACCAACCGCGATCGATTTTGGCCGAATTTCTAGTAGTAAAAATTAAGAAATTTGGCTCTCGAAATCTGAAGCAAATACTCATTGAAGCGAGTAAATAAGCAAATAAAATTCGGATAACATTTAGGTTCTTTAATGTCTTTTTTCTTTCTTAACATTTACACGATATGATATATAGTAGTAGTACTTTAATAAAGAGAAATCAGTAATGGCTCTCCGCAAGCACAAAGCACACATTATATCTTAGTGAAGATTGTAACGAGTAAATAGTTTTGGTAGTAATATAAGCAAATTATTACACTGCAGCTACGAATTGTGAAAATGTATGGATCAGCAATTTCATGTTAGCAAATTAGTATATCCAAAATGCTTCTTGTTGAGAGTGTAGCAAGCTGATGTGGCATTAGCCGGTTAGTGAGTTAGTTAGATAGTTGGTTAACAAGTAAGTTAGTAATTTAACTAGAGTCAGTAGTAAAATTAGAATTAGTCGGTGATACAGAATTCTAACATTTGTATATATATATCTGAGATGTAGCTCATTGGTAGATGTTGAAGAAATGAAAATCAAGTACACTTTCTCTCTAAGTTTTCTTCTCCTTCAGTTCAAGTTTTCTTTTCAATACTTTGCATTACTGCATTGTGATAATTTGACACTTCTATACGATTTTTCTAATTTTCTGGGGCCTTGACCTACACCCCCAACCCCACCAGCCATATGAATATTGAACATATGTTGTCCGCTGTAATTGCACGTTGGAAGTTACCTAAGTTCCTTCTTAGTAAAATTCTCCTTTACCCAAAAAGGCAAAAGAGATGAAGAATGATAAATGCACAATATTATGCGTTCTAAGAAATGGGAACATAGTAGCAGACTAGCGGTAGTGTTCTCAATGATTAAATTTTTGTTAAGAATAATTGAAAGAGCAC
Source organism: Nicotiana paniculata (assembly GCA_005239505.1). Classification (NCBI taxonomy): domain Eukaryota; kingdom Viridiplantae; phylum Streptophyta; class Magnoliopsida; order Solanales; family Solanaceae; genus Nicotiana; species Nicotiana paniculata. The sequence goes on from MDKI01103893.1 coordinate 12,941, forward strand.
AACAAAGACCAAAAATGTTAATAGGGAAAAAATTTATTTGGATTAGCTTGATATACATCAGCAAATCCATATTCGTTCTCAGCCATGAAAATTAAGGAAGATCTACCTAAGTCAACTCAATGACTAAGTTTATTACCACTAATTAAGTGCCTATTTAGAAATCTAGAGGTTTGTATGTCACAATTTTCCTTACTTACATACAGCTTGTATCTCGCTTTAGGTTAACCAATTAGTCGTCCAACATGTTCAATAATGATCATATATTATAATGTGGTTGTAGTTACTTCTCATCGTACACCGAGTTTCTGTTTTTTGCCGAAAAAGTAATACGATTATGCTTACAACAAAGGTAAAATTATATTTTGCAGAAAAATACGTTTCGTTATTTTATTTAATCTTAATCACCAAGAAACATTCCAAAAATATTGCTTACCACTTTGTTTGAGCTAAATGTGCTTATTAGGGTTTTGTTTTCCTCAATAGTACAGCTTATATTTACAAGGGACTGGGAAGAAAAAAGTTAAAAGTTAAACTCATGCATATTTTGTGATAACCTTGCACGCCTTAGCAAGTCAGTGACTGTTTGTATAGACCAGTTTACCATCAGCCAACATTCTGAACTTATTTAGTCAATCAGTCTATGAATGAGATAACATATATAAAGAAGGAAATGAATTAGTTCCAAAAGGAGATTCCACATAATCAACATGCTCTTTGATAAAATATGAATCCAGAATCTAAAGATCGAGGACACAAATACGTACTAAACTCAAAATAGACAACTTCTTGTGAACATACAACCAAATAAATTAAATGTTCTTAGCTTTGGTCATACTCATATCCATGAACTAAGATGGGCAAAAGGAACTAAACAGTAAAAATGCAACGACTAATTTGAAGAGTCTTTGGACACATAGTCAAGATAGGCCTGCAACAAATAATATAGAAACTTAACTTTTACTAACAATAAATAATATTAATTAATTTTTCTTAGAAATGAATATATGAAGCTCTTTTATAATTTACCTGAAGCATTATAGTAGCCGATCGAAGCCTGTTGCAGCATGCACTTTCTCTTTTCATCTTCAAACATATCAGGTGTTATTATTGTTTCGGCATTCTGAAAACAAAACATTAGATATAATTATTAGTCATGCTCCATTTCAATACCCTAAATTATATAATCAAAGACAAAAAGTAAGGGTTAATGTGAGCTAGTTAGTTGCAATGTTTCAATTAAAATAATTGCATGATACTTCACAAATATGATTAATTTATAGGATATATTTTACAAAATTAAAACGTTAATACCACCCACCTTCATTGTAAAATTGTTGTTCCAGTATGTGAAGTGTAAATCTTTCAGTCCTTTAAAGCAACGAAGTTCTTCTTCGAAACGTCGAATATGTCTGTTGATTCAAGTGCTATTGACAGCTGTGTACAACTAATTATATGTAATAAACTAGTATTGTGATTAGTAGGTAGTTAGGAGGAGTTAGGTGGTTAAGTAGTTAGAATAGTATAAAATGTACAGTAACTTTCCATTTGTTGGTTGAGATAATAGAAACAGAGCATAACCACTCATTTGCTCTCATCTGGTTCTTCTTCATCTTAGCTTCCATCGCCATAGCTGAGGGATGAATCTAGAGTTCATCATGGTATCAGATCTTGAGATAACGATCTATATCACTCGAGTTCAACTCCAGATTCATCTTCCTTAATTGTCTCGGTTAATTACTCATTTGAATTGAGCAATTTCTTCGATTCCCAAAAAATTAGGGTTAGATCGATTTTGAGCAATTGGTATCTGTTGAGTACAACATTTGTGTGAGCTAGATTTTTGTTGACAATGGCGATTACTGAAGAGGACAATGGATCGACTCACGAAGCTATAGCACCAGTGATTGATCAGCATCATCTGTTGTTTCTGCAACGGAGTGACGCTCCAGGTAGTTCTCTCATCTCTGTCAAGCTCACAAGACCTGAGAATTACACTTTGTGGAGTAGTACTATGCGCGTTAGTCTGCTAGGTAAAAGTAAGCTAGGGTTTGTAGATGTAAGGTATCCAAAAGAAAAGTTTGCACATGTTCTTCATGAACTTTGGGAAAAATATAATGCTATAGTCCTATCGTGGATTATGAACTCTGTGAGTGCTGAATTGCTAACTGGCATGGTTTATGCTTCGAGTGCTCACAAAGTTTGGATGGACCTCAAAGAGACATTTTATAAAGTTAATGGTTCTAGAGTGTTATATCTGCATAAACAAATTGCAACTCTGGCTCAAGGATTGTCATATGTGTCTGCTTACTTCTCAAAATTGAAGGAGTTGTGGGCAGAGTTTGATGCTCTTATGCCCTGCCCTGCGTGTGGTTGTGAAGAGTCGAAGAAATATGTTGAGCACTTTGAGTATCAAAGGTTGTTACAGTTTCTCATGGGTCTAAATGAGACATACTCTCAATCAAGCAATCAGATTTTGAACATGTCTCCTAGACCTTCCATAAACAAAGCTTACTCAATGATTATTTCTGAAGAAAGCAGAAGAACACTGTCCCAATCCTCTCAAGTTTCTGAAGTTAATGAAGGTACAACCTTGTTCAATAATAAGGGAACATCATCTGGAGCTCCAGTTCAACTGAATGCAAAAGGAAACCATGGGCAAAATCATAGCTTCTTGGGAAATGAGATGACAACTTTTTTTAGTAGCAAAGGGAATGCAGGTGCTAGTTATGGTCATTTTGGAGGAGGAAATCACTCAGTTTCTGGATACAGGTAAGGAAGAAACAATCTACACTGTGACTATTGCAACTTCAAGGTCATACTAGGGAGATTTGTTACAAATTGAATGGATATCCACAAGATTTTAAATCAAAAAAGAAGGGTGGATATGGTAATACAGTTAACTATGTTCAGACCAATGCTGGCAATTGTATGACTGATACTTCTACTAACCATGAACAAGAAGGATCTACTCCTAACTTTGCAGGAGTCTCACAGGTGCAACAAGCAAGTCAGAACTTCCAAGCTGGAATCCCTTAATTCACTCAAGAGCAGTACAACCAGATTCTTCAACTTCTAGGCAAGCAACCTAAGTGCAGTAGTTCATCTATGGCAGCAGGTATGCTATTATGTGGTGATATTACTAAAATTCTGGCTAAATGGATTGTAGATTCAGGGGCTTCAAGTCATATGGTGAATGATTCTAGCTTGTTGATTAATGCTAAAGTTGTTGGTAACAAAGGTGGAAAAGTTTACTTACCTACTAGTAGTGTTGCACATGTTAGTCACATAGGGTTTGTTACCATTCTTAAGGACCTAATAGTGTCTAATGTGATGCATATTCCTAATTCAAGTATAACCTTTTATCTGTGTCCCAGCTCACAAAGGAAATGATACGGGTTGTTATGTTCTTCCCTGATTTCTTCATTTTCCAGGAGCTCTTCAGTGGACAGGTAAGGGGGATTGGAAGAGAGGAAGATGGACTGTATGTGTTCAACTCTACTCCAAAGTAGTCAGTAGCACTACAAGCTCAAAGTCAAAGTTTAGTTGCAGATACCTCCTTGAATATTCCAAGGGTAATAAACACTGTAAATATAATAAAGGCCCCTAATAAAGTAGTGAGTATAGCTTTGTGTCATAAGAGATTGTGTCATGCACCTGTAGATACTTTACAAAAACTAAATGGTTCTCATGATTTTCAAGCTGTTGAATTTAGTAGTAAAGACAAGTATTGTACAGTATGTCCTTTAGCTAAACAAACAAGACTACCTTTTTCTCTTAGTTCTACATTGTCCAAATCCTGCTTTCATACAATTCATGCTGATGTTTGGGGTCCTTATAGAGTCCCTACCTATGATGGAAAGAGGTATTTCTTGACCTTGGTAGATGATTGTTCTAGGTATACATGACTCTTCCTTTTGTCTACTAAAGATGAGGTTGTTGGTGCTCTTAGATCTTTCTTTACTATGATTAAGAATGTCTACTCAACATCTGTTAAGCTTTTCAGATCTAATAATGGATGTGAGTTCTTCAATTCCCATATGTCAGAATTGTTAAAATCTCTAAGAATTATACATCAAAGGTTATGCATCTACACCCCACAACAAAATGAAGTTGCTGAAAGAAGACACAGATATATTCTGGAAGTTGCTTGAGCACTCAGTTTTCAGGCTTTAGTACCATTAAGGTTTTAGGGAGAATGTGTTAGTACTGCTGTATACATCATTAACAGACTCCCTTCAACTTTCCTTCACCAAAAAATCCCCTTTTGAGATCATGTTTGGGCATTCACTTTCTTTACAACTCATGAGAGTTTTTGGATTCTTAGGATATGCGACTACAGTTAGGATATGTGACTACAGTTAGAGATCGTGTTTCGTGATTTTAGCACGGTCTCTCAACTATTATAATTGGCCTAATTATCTGATTTATTACATATTTAAAACCTATTGTGCATTTTTACCTTTTTAAACCGCTTTTAATATTTATGGAATTTGTTTGAACAAGTCGCGATATCACGCACACGTTTATTTTTGTACAGATTGCGAATCGAGCCACGTGAAATGCACCCGCAATTTACAGTATATTTATTTCTATTATTATTAGAATTTATAATCAGGTCACATGAAATGCACATCCGAATGGGATTTACGTATCGTGACCATGTCACGGGAATCATACCCATTCTCACGATGATTTATTATTCGTGCTTAAAGCAAACTACGGGATTCAATAGTTATTATAGTTCTAAACTAAATCGAGGCTCAACTGTATGGATTATGATTGATGAGATGCTGATGTGGAAGTTCAAGAATTACATATCTGGAGAGGAACGAATTAATACATAAAGATAACAAGAAAATATTTTCATTCTCTCTAAACTTCGGCATTAAGGAGTGCTCATACGAATTGTAGCCAACAAATCTAAAACATAAGCTTATTACACATATTCGCCATTCCTGTCAATTAGACAACTTATTGTAATTTGCTACATAAATAGTCAATCTGTAATTCCAGAATCACAGTGTACAATTAATACTACGAACCCCACTTAAAAGAAATAATTTCTGCCATTTGTTGACCTTACATAACCATTTCAACTACTAAATTAGAAAGCTACCTTAATAACAAATGAATTCAATTCAAGTATGACAATTTAACCTCACTGATTTTATTACTAAGCAACATACTAACTGATAAAACAAACATCAGCAACACAAAGCATAGAATGAGCATACAGAATTCATCAACTACATCTAGTATGACAAAATAACAGATTTCATTTATTAATTTGCATGGACAAATATATGGAGATCATAGAACTTATTTGATGTACAAAGGAATTATAAACCAAATAGAAGTTGAAGCCGAGAAACAGATGGAGATTCGTAACAGTCAACAAGAAACAACAGTAACCAGCAGCTATTTTTGACCAAATGAGGTTTCAAACCCGGAAAACTGAAGATAAACAACAGTATTTCCAAAAGAACCCTTTTCGAGTTGCTTTACTTTTGCCTCATTTCTTTCTTTGCCCTTTTTTTTGAAAATCTCTCCTATTCTTCTTTGAAATACAGAGATGAGCGAGAAAGAGGGAGGGGGTCTGTTGGAGTTGAGGGAGGAATGAAAGACGGCTGTTAGGGTTCGTCTTTAGGGGGGGAATCTGTCTGATTCTTGTGTGTGTGAAGCGAGAAGAAAGAAGATGGAGAGGGAGGGGGTGGCAGCTTGGATATGGAGCTGCTAGGGTTGAGAGGAGTGCAGGAGGAGGGGGGAAGGTGGCGGCTCAGCTAGTTTTTTTTAAAATATATTTTCGGGGTGTTCTGGTGTTTTTAGATCATCAAGAACAGGAGTGGGTTCCGTTCTCTCATGAATGAGAGAGAGAGAGAGAGGAACGACGTCGCTATGGTAAAAATGGCGTCGTTTAGGGAACTGGGCTAGGCGGATTTGAGGGGATTTGGGTTGGGGCAGTGTGGATTTGAGAGGGGATTCTGGGCTGTGCGAGATTGAGCAAGATTGGGCCATTTGAGATCTGGCCCAATCCGATTTGAAACTCAAAAGGCAACCTTTTCCTTTTTTTTGTTTTTTTCTTTCTTTTCTTTGATTTTAAAAATCTAATTTCATTAATTAAAATCATAAACAAGCTAAATAAAATTCTAAATTAGACTTATCTTAATCTATTTTGTAGAATTGATCTTAGTTATTTTCACTAATTTAACATTAATTAACTTAAAACTAAAAACTAAAATGTAGACATGACTACTGTGTTTTTTTGTGATTTTTCGTTTGATAATGAACTTAACTAATGTAATTAAATCCTAAATGCAATTAAAATCTAAAATGCTTATGCAATGCAACATTAAATATTTTTTTGGTGTTTTTCTATGATTTTAAGATATTAAATATGCAATTAAATGCAAAACCAAATAAAGAAAAACTCCTAAAATTCATAAAACTATTAAAATTATTTTTGGTCTATTTTTAGGAGTAATTTCCATACGGGGCAAAAATTAGGTGCTCACAGCTACTCCTCTTTGCTCGGAACATGAAGAGTTTTCGAGCAAAGATAATGTAAGGAATTACGAGTAATTTTTGCCCGTTGGACACTTCATGGGAAGCACTTTGAAAAAGTTTGACCGAACTTTGCTTCAGAGGTTGCCTACATATCCTTGGATATAAAGGAATTAGGTCAGTGTAGTTCTGGAAGTTTTGGTAGCTGGGACTACTGAAAAGCTGTGATTTCACTGTTGTTGTTGTTGTTTACTGCTTGCTGAGCTCCTTATTACACCAAAGTCAAAATGAAAAAGACTAACTAAGCCTATCAACTACGAGTTACAAGATTCCTATCTATAAGTCTTCTGAAACTTGATCTTGAGTCTTGGCTGGTTCTTCACGCAGACTCTGATATGAATCTTGATGCTTGCTAACTGCAAGTGCTAGTTCATTCTTCTATGATTTCTTCGGATCGAAACGGGACATGAAAAGCTCGTGACTTCAGTCATGTCTTGAGTAGTCCACATCTTTTCTCCACTTCTGCACTTTGAATTCACTTCTTTTCCTTTTCTTTTCTTTCTTTTGGATTGAGACTTCTTTTTGGTCATCTCGAACCATGTGCCCCGACGTATAACCTGCTCAGGCACCAGAACAAACAAACGAATGAAATTTTGCTGCCCCAGTTTTCACTAGGAAAATTTCGTGAGTTATTTGTAACAAAACTCTATACTACTTCATTATTGAAAGCAATAAAAGTCGGGATTAGTGTACCATGGGAAAAACAAAGACTAGGGAGTGGAAACCCTATGTCCAAAATGAAAGCAACTAGGGAGTGGAGACCCTATGTTGGAAAAGCGACTAGGGAGTGGATACCCTATGTCTAAAATAAAATCAACTAGGGAATGGGGACCCTATGTTGGAAAAGCGACTAGGGAGTGGAGACCCTATGTCCAAAACAAAATCAACTAGGGAGTGGAAACCCTATGTCTAAAACAACAACTAGGGAGTGGAGACCCTTTATTGGAAAAACGACTAGAGAGTGAGACCCTATGTCTAAAACAAAATCAACTAGGGAGTGGAGAACTTATGTTGGAAAAGCGACTAGGGAGTGGAGACCCTATGTTGGAAAAGCGACTAGGGAGAGGAGACCCTATCATGGAAAAGCGACTAGGAATGGAGACCTTATGTCTAAAACAAAATCAACTAGGGAGTAGAGACTTTGTGTTGGAAAAGAGACTAGGGAGTGGAGACCTTATGTCTAAAATATCATCAACTAGGGAGTGGAGACCTTATGTTGGAAAAGCGACTAGGGAGTGGATGATAAGTTCATGGTTAAGTTTCAATGATGACAATAACACATTATGCTACATGTGCAGGACAAACAAAAAGGAAAGATGACAATATGCTCAGCAAGATTCGAATATGCAAATAAGGAAAGCCTGAACATGTTGTTACTATAATCAAGGGAAGCAAGATTGATGCTGGATCATAAATGGCAAGTAAGGAAAGAAGGAAGATGGCGCTACTACAATTAAGGGAAGCAAGACTGAATTGCCCTCAATCACGACATCTTAGTCTGGAATCATGGATTCTCCAAATGCCAGTAATCCCTCGTTCATGGCATATTCATATCCTAAATTGAAGCTGTGACAAGGAATGTCACAAACGAATCTGGGCTCTTCAAAGAGCAAGATTCGAAGAGGGACCTCTTAGGTCAATCCCTCTATCAAAGATCTTGTGCCTCTAATTTCGCTGGAGATTCAATGGCTCTTTTCTCTCTTATAAGAAGATCGATTGTTCAAGAAGAAGACTACGCAACTACACAAACTGTATTCCAAATCTGTCTACTTCTTTGTTCAAACACTGTAATTCTTAGTTGTCAGTGTATCAAAAGATAGAGAGATCTAGAGTACAAAAGAAAGTTGTGTCAACTGTTTAGAACTCAAGTGTGTAACTGAACGTTGGTGGTAAACGCGATAAAACCATCAATATTTTAAATTTGTTCAAAGATCTTAAGGGAAACCTTGTGACCCAAGGGAAACTGGATGTAAGTACCACAACGGTACCGAACCAGTATAAATCGTTGTGTGCTTTATACTTTCTCTTTACTACTTTCATTCTTTCTGTCCTATGATTAGTCAACTAATACTTGTATTAGTCGACTAAATTTTAATTAGCCAACAATTCACCCCCCCTCCTTGTACTTTCAATTGGTATCAGAGAAACTCTCACAATCTTTGCTTTACCTCTAGAGAGAAAAATATCAATGGGATCCAACACTATTGTCGGTGCTCTCTTTCAAGAAGGAACCTCTCAGGTTCGACCCCCTTACTTCAATGGTCAACATTTCTCTCATTGGAAATTTCGCATGGAAACTTATACTATGTCATATGACATCAAAGTATGGCGTGTGATAAAAAAGGGAAACCTTCCAATTCCTCCCAAGAAGGATGCAAATGGTCAAGCTATCACATCTACTGATCCTTTGGATTTGGACGATTACACTGATGAGCAAGTTGTTGTTATCACTGTCAATGCAAAAGCAAAAAATCTACTGTACAATACTATCAGAGGAGAAGAATACGAAAAGATTTCCAGTTGTGAGACTGCAAAAGAAATGTGGGATAAACTGGAAGTCACTTATGAAGGAACCAACAAGGTAAAAGAGACTAGAATAAATCTTCTAGTTTGAGACTATCAATTATTTCAAATAAAGGATGGAGAATCTGTTGAAGAAATGTTTTCCAAGTTGAGTAAAATTCTTGGAGACCTCAAATCATTTGGAAGACCTATTAAAAGTGGTGAACAAGTCAGATAGATCCTCAGAAGCCTGCCTACAATCTGGCAACCAAAGGTCATTGATTTAGAATGTCAAGATCTGGATAAAATCTCCTATGATGAACTCAGAGGTGACTTGATTTATTTTGAGAAAACCCATCTTGACAGACAAATTCAAGAGAAGAAGAAAACAGTTGCTTTCAAGGCAACTATGGCTAAACCAGAAAATGAAGATGAAGAAGGAGGAGAACAAGATGAAAACATCGCAATGCTCTCGCAAGTTGTGACCAGCATGATGAGAAGAAATAGAAACAACAGAAGAGGTAAGTCTAATTTCAGAAAAGGAAGGGTGAGCAATGAAATAGAAAAAATGATGGAAGATGTTACGAATGTGGAAACTTCGGACACATTCAAGCTGACTGTCCAAAATTAAAAAAGAAGCTTAGCAGAAAATGCAGAAAAAGAAAGCTTTTGGAGCATGGAGTGATGAAGAGGAATCTGATCACGAGGAAATTGCAAATATTTGCTTTATGGCTCTAAGAAACGATGAAGAGTCAGAAGAACTTGGACTAATGGCAGACAGCAACGATGAAGAAGATGATTCAAGAAAACCTCGTTCACTATCGGATGAAAGAACTAGTGAGGAACACCGCAAAAAGAATCGAAAAAGAAAATGGTACCTCGACAGCGCGTGTTCCAGACATATGACGGGTGACAACCAATTGTTCAAATCAGTCACCAAGCTAGATGGAGGAACAATTACATTTGGTGATAAATCCAAAGGAAATGTTATTGGTGTTGGAAAGGTTCTTGTAAGCTCTACTTGTGACGTGTTACTTAGTCGATGAACTCGACTACAATATTCTCAGCATCAATCAACTATGTGAAAATGATTATGAGGTTATTTTTAAGAAACATGGCTGGTTCATAGAAGACGAATCAAGTAACATCATTCTCTCTGGTAATAGGGACAGAAATGTCTATACTATCAAAAACTTGGAAAACGTTGGGGATCAACTTTGTCTTGCTTCTATAATTGAAGATCCTCGGGATACTCATTCTTTGGAGGAATGTTCATTGAATGTTCCTTTTCACAATTCTAAGACCATTTTAACTGTTGTTGTCATTTGTTCTTTACTTGACCTCGGCATTGGTCTCTCTCTTGGCAACTCCTCGCCACTGGTCCTCGGCCACAGCTCGTCCATTTGCATTTCCTAAACTTAACCTAATTTTGACCCATACAGTTAGTCCCTCCGCTTATTGAGGTCATCCTCTTGGATGCCCTCGATGAGCGTACTTTATCTACAATCGGTCAAAAAAAATTCCGATGTGGTGACGGAGCATAGTTGATCGATGTCGAACTAGTGTCGTGTCGCCTCAAGGTTCATGGTTGGTGTGACTGACATAGGATGATGTCATGGCCACGCACGTCATCATTTCACATCTTCCCAATGAACTGCATCATTTCTAGACCCGATGTTGCTTCTATTTTAGTGCCACTGACGGTTCCTTGCATCGATTTGGGCATCACAATAGCCTATAAATAGAGAAAGGAGAATTCCCAAATGTAAATTTCGCATTTCATGCTCCATCTGCACTCTGCTTGTTCTTCTGCTTCTTCTTCAATCCTTGCTTCCGATTTCCTCTTTCTCCTCAGCTCTAGCTTCTGATTTCTTCTCCCGTTGATACTCTTTCTTTCCGTCTCCATTGTATACACGCTACTGAAAAATTACAAACTCGACTCACACTTCTGATATAGTCTCCGATGCTACCCCATTGTCGGTGGCCATGCCTTCTAGCGACGGCGAGCTTACGGTTGCGGTAGATGAAAGTTTTCCCACCATGGAAGAGGTTATTTCATGTAATTCGTCGACTAGGAATGATTTCTTGAAAGAGCACACCCCTGATCCTGAGCTGGTATTGTCTGATATGGGGTCGAAGCAAATATCCGCCCTCCGGTCTAAATTTCATATCCTCGCCCATATCGATGTCGTTCCGGCAGGGGACGATGTGATACGAGTCCACCGGCCCGGGTATTGTGCTTTTTACGCCTACCTATTTTTGGTGGGTTACTCTCTTCCTCTTCCTCCATTAGCAGAAGAGTTATGTCGTTTCGACGGCGTCTGACCTGCGCAGCTCTCCCCTTAACTTTACAAAAAATTTCTGATGTTGGCAAAGTTCGCGGAGTTGGCCGGCTACGAGGTCTCTATTCATCATCTGGTGCATCTCTTCTCGCCCAGTTTTTATAGGGGCACGATGATTCATCTTCACCACTGCGGGACTAAAGGGTTGGTGGCGGGGATGGACGACAAAGCAAACTGTCGATTCTGGTGCGGCTATTTCTTTATCAGGATCGAGCACGTAATGGCGAACCCAAGCGGGTTCCCTGAGAAGTGGAACTTCAATCGTAAGAGTTTTTTACCATCCGTAGTGTATTTGTTGACCCTCCCCTCTCTTATTGTTTTTGACTTGCTCGTGTCTTTCCACCTTCAGCTGAGAGGCCCTTCTCTGGTCCCTGACATTGATGATTGAGTGGCTCGCGTCCTGCCTCATACTGTGGGGATCCGTGATTGGGATTCCTTTAACAAGAGGTTGGGGCCCAAGCCTTTGACTGGTAAGTTATATTTCGGCCTTATAACCATTTTGCCCTTGTTGTAGCTTGTCTCTTCTAGTTGTTGTTTATTGACTCGGCTTCCTTTTTGCGTCTGGTGGACAGGCTTCTAAAAAGACGAAGGTTCCCGTACCTGCATTCCGTCAGGAATTCGCCTCGGTGGGGATGCAGTTCGTATTGGAGGAATCTACAAGGAGTGGTCATTCTTGGGCCATGTTATTGGTTGATTCTGACCCACTAGCGGCCGTTATGCCGGATGAGGCCTCGGCACACCTAGTTACGCATTTGATCGACGATTCCTCTCATGGCAAGGAGGAGGCTCCAACAAAAAGGTGTAGACTAGAGATTTACGGGGTCATTACGCCTGCTTCCACGCCCGAGGGACCGGTTGTGCGAGACGCAGGGTTAGTGCATCCGCTGGTCGTCGAAGATGCTCCCACGCCGGAGGTCGATGTGGTGGAGAGGCTGTTGGAGGCGGAAAGATCCGCCATGGGAGAGGAACATGCACGAATGACGGAGGTTGGCTCATCGTCTGCGGACGATAAAGACAAAACCATCCTTATCGAAGATGATGGGTCAGGCTCACACATCGATCCCGAGGAGGTGCGGGCCTTTGAAGAGAGGTTCACTCGGGTAGAGATAAGAACTACGGGGCCCAACCGGAACATCGTCATCCCCGTGGACTATGACCTCTTGGTTAATTCAGAACGGGTGGTCCCAGACTCACTCCTTTGTGCGCGGATTCTGAAAACAGGACGCTGCAGACGCTTAAGGACGTAGACCTGTCACTAGGTTTCCCAGGTCTGGCCCTACGAGTAAATTCTCCTTTCTTATTTTAACTTTATTTATTTCTCTTTTTTTTTTGCTTTATGTTGTTCGCTTTTGCTGATCCGTTTCCTTTTTTCTACAGACTCTCATCTTGGAGATGGAGCATGCCGGCGGGAATAGAAAAGAGAAGATAGAGTCCAAGTACTGAGAATACCGTTCCAAGCACCGAATGCTGGTCAGTATACTCGGTGAGGACAACCAGTTTCAGACTCTTCGTGATGAGCTGAAACAAAAGAACGAGGAGCTGAGGGGAAAAGATGGTGAGCTCGTGAGGATTATCAGTAGACGCAGTGTGCTCAAGGAGACACTGAAGGCTAAAGAAGATGAGCTCAAGGTGAGCAAGAGCGTGATGGACGAGAATGTTGATCTTCAAGCTCAGGTGGTGTCCTTGCGGATTGAGCTTGAACAAAGTGAAGCCAGGGTCGTCGGCTTGAGGGGCGAGTTGAGCGCCAGGATTGAAGAGTTGGATCGGGTTGAGAGAGCCAGAATGGCTGCCACGGAGGAGGCGACTGCACTAAGGGGTACCCTCCGTGTTTGCAGGTCTGAGCGAGCTAATGAGGCAGAAACTTCGGCGCTCAAGGAGGCGAGATTTGAAGAACGGATAGGGATTTGGAAGGGGATCAGTATGACCCGAACGAGCATATTGCTGCCCTAAAATCCGAGAAGGTGCAACAGCAGGCCCAACCATCCACTTCTCATACTTTTGTCAATCCCAGTATGTCACGGGAATTGTATGAAATATGGGTTCTTGCTAAGGCCCAACTTGACATATACAGGGCTCTGATGATGGCCGAAAAGGTTTCTAAGGTGGAGTTCGAGGATGCTCGTGTCAAGGCGCGTGCATCTCGTGACGTCTACGGTTATGACCCCGATACGACCGACGTGGACGATGATGAAGATGCCTTAGACGGGATTGCCTCCGATCCTTGGTACCACGATGAGTATGCCGGTGACGTTGGTGATGGTGGAGACGATATGGTGTGAAGTCTTTGTACTTGGTTTTCATTTGTTTTTGTGTTTTGCTGTTTCCTTTTTGTAGGGGCGTCTTTTAAGCCCTTTGTAAGATGTTTTGGAATGGAATGATTGGAATTGAACAGATATCGTTTGTTGTTTATTTTTGGCTCTTTTTGCTTTTCCGTAAATATCTCCTTTTGTAAGAAGTCCATGACTTTCAGTTGGTCAAATGTAGGTTGGTTCAAATAAGATCGAATATAAGTCGGTTCGAACGGCGTAAAATGCGTACTTCAAAAATGATTCGAGCGAGGTCGAATGTAAGTCGATTCGAACGAGGTCGAACATAAGTCGATTCGAACGAGGTCGAACATAAGTCGATTCGAACAAGGTGGAATGTAGACTTGGAAAATAATTCGAGTGAGTTCGAATGTACATTTCCTATGTTAATTCAAACGAGGTCGAATATAAGTTAATTCGAGCGAGGTCGACTGTAAGTCGATCCGAATGAGGTCAAATGTAGACTTGGAAAATAATTCGAGCAACGTCGAATGTACATTTGCTGTGTTAATTCGAATGAGGTCGAATAAGTTAATTCGAGCAAAGTCGAATGTAAGTCGATCCGAACAAGGTTGAATGTAGACTTGGAAAATAATTCGAGCGAGGTCTAATGTACATTTCCTGTCTTAATTCGAATGAGGTTGAATATAAGTTAATTCGAGTGAGGTAAAATGTAAGTCGACCCGAACGAGGTCGAATGTAGACTTGGAAAATAATTCGAGCGAGGTCGAATGTAAGTCGATCCGAACGAGGTCGAATGTAGACTTGGAAAATAATTCGAGCGAGGTCTAATGTACATTTCCCGTGTTAATTCGAGCGAGGTTGAATGTTCATGTCCTATGTTAATTCAAGCGAGGTTGAATGTACATTTCCTGCGTTAGCCTGATGTGTAAACTTGGTGGAGTGATGTAAGAATATCATATACTGCTTTGTTTATTCATTCATTGGAGAATATTACATGTTTCTGTTCAGTTTGTACATACATTCGAGAATTCCCAATCTATCTAGTCCCTTCATTGTTCGGCCTGGAGAAGTAGTCGATAGGCTGAGCGATGAACTTAACACTTAAACTTCGAGACGCGCTCTTTGTCGCCTCATTAAAAAACTCCACGAGAAAACCCAATTGGGACAAAACTCGGGTGAGGGAAAAAGATTACGACTTGGGGGACATCCGTCTTTAGAAGTTGAAGTATTTGAGGTGGACGACGTTCCAATTGTTTGGCAGTATTTTTCCCTCCATTGTTTCTAGTTGGAATGACCCTTTGTTTTCCGCCGCCGTGATTTTGTATGGGCCGTCCCAATTGATTCCCAGTTTGCCTTCTCGTGGGTCTTTGCTCGCTTGTGTTTTGGCTTTGAGTACATAGTTCCCAACCTTGAGTGGCCTGACTTTGGCTTTTTGCTTGTAGCACTGTTCTACTTGCTTTTTTTGAGCTATCATTCTTATGTAGGCCATGTCTCTCTGCTCGTCGGTTTCGTCGAGGTCTTGCCTTCTGCTCTCATCGTTACTTGGTCCGCTCTCGTTGGAGTATCTCAAACTTGGTTCACCGACTTCGACCAGTATCACTGCATCAGTACCATAGACTAGTGAATATGGTGTTTCTCCTGTGTTTGTTTTTGGCGTGGTGCGGTATGCCCATAGCACTTCTGGTAGCAGTTCCGGCCATAGTCCCTTAGCATCCTCAAGCTTCTTCTTTATGATGTTCAGTATTGTTTTGTTGGAGGATTTCGCCTGACTGTTGCCTGTAGGATGATATGGCATGGAGAGTATTCTCTTGATGTGCCATTTCTCGAAGAATTCGGCGGTCTTTTTTCCAGTGAACTGGGGTCCGTTTTCGCAACTGATTTCTTTGGGGATGCCGAAGCGGCATATGATGTTCCTCCATATGAATATGATAAATTCTTGTTCGCATATTTGGGCAAATGCACCTACTTCTACCTTGGAAAAATAGTCGGTTAAAACCAAAAGAAATCGTACGTTACCTCGTCCCGCTGGAAGGGGTCCGACGATGTCCATTCCTCATTTGATGAACGTCCAAGGTGAGGTGATTGAGTGGAGGTGCTCGCCCGCTTGGTGAATCATCAGAGCGTATTTTTGGCATTGCTCGCACTTTCTAACGAAGTCGGCTGCCTTCTTTTTCATGGTGGTCCAGTAATAACCTGCTCGTCTGAGGCATCTAACGAGGGCTCGATTGCGGTATGGGCTCCACAATGGCCTTCGTGTACTTCTTCGAGGACACGCCTAGTTTGGTTTGGTCCTAGGCATTTCGCCAAGGGACTGCCAAACAATATTTTATATAAGTCATGGTCGATGATGTTGTATCTGGCCGCCTGCATTCGAAGCTTCTTGGCATTTTTTTGTCATATGGGAGCACTCCGTCCTGCACATATGACATAATACAATTGCACCAGTCCCAAGTCATGTTTATAGTGCGTACCTCAATTTGGTCTATTGATGAATGGAGGAGGGTGACCACGTTCTCTTTTTCGCTTATGTTCTTGGTAGCCTCTACTAATTTGGTGAGGCCGTCTGCCTCGATGTTCTATGCTCGAGGTATCTGGTCGAGCTGGCATTCGTCGAACTCGGGTAGTAGCTTACGAATATCGGCCTGATATTTTTGTAGCCTCTGTTCTTTGATTTGGAAAGTCCTTGTGACTTGGTTGACGACGAGTTGTGAATCACATCGGAGGATGACTCGTCGTGCTCCATATTTGAGAGCTAGTTTTTGTCCTGCAATTACAGCCTCAGACTCGGCCTCATTGGTAGTCATATCGGGACACTGTATGGACTGGCGGATGAGTTCGCCTGTCGGGACCTCGATTATGAGTCCCAGTCCAAATCCTGATGCGTTGGAGGCGCCATAGGTGTACAGAACCCATAGTTCGGGTAACTTGGGGGAAGTACGAGAGGCTTCCCGCTCGGCCTCAGACATTATTTTGGTGACGAAGTCGGTGAGTACTTGCGATTTTATTATCGTTCGTGACTGATATGTTATATCGTGCTCTCTTAATTCGATGGCCCAATTAGCCAATATACCCGATAGCTCGGGTTTATGTTGGATCTTCTTATGGGGAAGGTCGTGACCACCGAGATGGGGTGGCATTGAAAATAGGGTCTAAGCTTTTGTGAAGCTACAACTAATGTCAGGGCCAGCTTTTCGAGGTAGGGATACCTCGTTTCGACATCGACCGGGGTTTTGCTAATGTAGTAGATTGGAGATTGCGTACCTTTGTTTTCACGGACCAAGACTGCGCTCACTGCAACGTCGGATACGACCAGGCAGATTAAGAGACGCTCGTCGGGTTCTGCCTTGGCGAGTAGCGAGGGTGAGGACAAGTATTCCTTTAATTCTCTTAGGGCATTGACGCACTTGGAATTCCACTGGAGTCTGTTGTTCTTCTCGAGTACGTTGAAGAATTTGTGGCATCTGTCAGAGGATCGTGAGATGAACCTTGACAGGGCGGCTATACGCCAGTCAGCTTCTGCACTTGTTTCTTGCTGGTCAAATTTTCAGGTATTCCCTCTATAGAATTAGTTTGGTAGGGATTGAACTCAATGCCTCTCTGCGACACCAAAAAGCCGAGGAACTTTCCAGAGGTCACGCCGAAGGAGCACTTCTCGGGGTTCAGATTCATGTTGTATCGCCTAAGTATGTCGAAAGCTTCCCTTAGGTGGTCGATGTGGCCCTCTTTCCTTTTTGACTTGACCAATATGTCGTCTATATACACTTCCATTATTTTGTGAGTTGCTCTTTAAACATCTTGGTTACCAGCCTCTGATAGGTCGCCCCTACGTTTTTCAACCTGAACGGCATGACTCTGTAGTAGTACGTCCCTTGGTGGGTGATGAAAGTGGTCTTTTCCTGGTCCTCCTCCTCTATGACGATTTGGTTGTATCATAGTTCGTGCCCCGCTATTGCATCGATGAGCTGGTCGATATGTGGTAATGGAAATGAGACCTTTGGGCAAGCTTTGTTTAGATCAGTGAAATGCACGCACATGCGCGATTTTCCGTTTTTCTTTTTCACCATGACCACGTTGGCGAACCATTGGGGGTACTTTGACTCTCGAATATAACCATTGGCGAGCAACTTTTCTACCTCTTCGCGAACGGCATTGTTGATTACGGCATTGAATTTTCTTCTAATTTGTCGTACCAGCTGGTAGAGTGGATCGACGTTCAACTTGTGTGTTGCGACGTCTTTCGACATACCTGGCATATTTGCGTGGGAGAGAGCAAACAAGTCTGCGTTTTCAGTTAAAAATTTATGGAATTTACCTGGTTGTGTGAGTTTGTGGCCTATGTAAGCTTTTTTTTTGTGGTCGTTTCCGTCCATTTGAATGGGATCGAGGTATTCCATTGTTGATCTTGTGTCTTCCATGATGTCGGGGTCTTTGATGACGTCCTTT
Source organism: Nicotiana paniculata (assembly GCA_005239505.1). Taxonomy (NCBI): domain Eukaryota; kingdom Viridiplantae; phylum Streptophyta; class Magnoliopsida; order Solanales; family Solanaceae; genus Nicotiana; species Nicotiana paniculata. The sequence goes on from MDKI01103893.1 coordinate 31,059, forward strand.
TGTTTGTCAAACTCGGGCCTCGACTTCGTTAATTGCTATGCTCTGGTTCCCTCCCTTTTTAACTGTTGAGTATATGTGTAGTCTTGGGCGATGTCGTAGCATTCTTGAGTTGTGCGTTATTCGCCGCAAATGCTGAACACTCCCCATAGGGTAGGGAACTTGATGACCTGATACGGGCTGGACGAGATAGCCCTCATAGTGTGTATCCAGGGTCGTCCTATAATGGCATTGTAGGTTGTGTCTTGATTCATGACGTGGAATGTTGTTTCCAAGGTGACGCCCCCGGCTAGAACGGGCAATGTGATCTCTCCGTAGGTCCGTTCAACTGCATTGTTAAAACCTGTTAGTGTTATGCAGCGTGGCACTATCTTGTCCTAGAGTCTCATTTGGTGAGAACTCTAGGGTGGATAATACACGTGCCGCTTCTGTCGTCTACCATGATTCTTTTTACATCGGTATCTGAAATTCATAAAGTAATGACAAGGGCATCGAAATGAGGAAAGGTCAAACCGTGGGTATCCAACTTATCGAAGATGATACTTTCTTCGAGGTTATCATACCGTTCATGGGGGATCGTCCGCTTCAATTTGTGGGTGGTGGTGAATTTCACATGGTTGATTGTTGCTTCATATCCTCCACCGATGATCATTTGGATGGTGTGGGCTGGGGAGGGTGGCTTTGGGGGGCCTTGATGTTGTTCTCGTCCACAGGCAAAATTGTCTCTTCCTCGGTCGCTCATCAGCTCCCTTAAATGCCCTTGGTGGAGCATGTTTACTACCTGTTGTCGTAGGGCTATGCAATCCTTGATCTTATGGCCTCGTTCCTGGTGGAACTCGTAGAGGGCATTTGACTTTTTGGTGTTGGGGTCGGAATTCATCTTTTGTGGCCACTTCACCTTGAGGCCGATCTTTTCCAGGGCGTAAATTATTTCTAAAGGATAGACACAAAATGTATGAGCAGATATAAGTGGAGGCATACCTCTTTTGTTTCAGTGAGTCCCCTTCTGTGTCCTGGACGGGACATCGTCTTGGCGGGGAGGTAGTAGGATGGTCGTTCTGATGTACGGTTGGTGCCTTTCGCGATTGAGTCATGGACCTCCGTGATCTCTTCGGCTGTCATTCCGGCGCTCTTTCCTCGATTCCATTTGGACTGATGTTAACAGTTGAGTTGGACCGTTGAGTTCGTCCTCGTCCTCTCTCACCTCAGCACAGTAATCATTGTGTATTTCTTCCCAGGTGGTGGGAGGGTACTTCATGAGCTTGCTTAACAGTTTTCTGGTCGCCCTCGACCCGTTCCTGTTTAACGCATTCTACAAGGACGCTACCGCCATTCCCTCTGATATGTTCGAAAGGATCATTCTCACTCTGTTGAATGGGGCGAGGAAGTCCATGAGTCCTTCGTCGGGCGATTGTTTGATGGCGAATATATCATTTACCATGGATTCTGCTTTCTTTGCTCCGGCATGGGCGGTGACAACCTTATCAGCCATTTCCTTGAACGTTACTATGGAACGTGCTGGAAATTGTGAGTAACATGTTAAGGCTCCCCCTGTTAGGGTTTCGCCAAACTTCTTCAGCAGTACCGACGGCTCTTTTTCTTTAGAGAGGTCGTTTCCTTTTACCGCCGTGACGTAATGGATGATGTGGTCTTCAAGGTCCGTTGTGCCATAATATATTTTTAGATATGGTGGCATTTTGAAGGTTTTAAGTATGACATGTGGAGCCGCCTCCTCGCTGTATGGTTGTTCCATGAACCGGCCCGACGTCCCGTTTTGACAGGAGTTTCGGGGCGCCTGGTATATTTTCGACTCTCTCTTGGTGTTATCTCATTTTATCGCGGAGTGCTTTGTTCTCATTCTCCATCTCTTCCATTTTCTTTTGAATAATTGTGAGGGTGTCGTTACTTGCATCATCAATAGTGTGGGTGATACCTGTTACGGGAGGGGTGTGTTGCTCGTTGATAGTCGTTGTGACGTCGACTCGTGCAGTGTTCCTACTCGCCCCTTGAGCGGGTTTGTCGAGTATATTGTTTAGAGTACTTGTCAGCCATGCCTCCAATAGTTTTTTTACCGCCGGTGGTGTTTCCTCTGTCATAGACGTAGAGGCTCCCTTCCCATGAGAAACGGTTATGCTCCCATGAGGGGGAGGTGAGTCACTTCGCCTGGGTGAGGCGCTTGGCGTCATGTTCTCCTCGTCCTCTCTATTAACCACGTTGATGGTGTTTACGAGGTTAGTAGTGACGCCCGCCACTGATTTCAACCATTCCTCTCAATTTTCTATCATTTTTAGTTCGTGCAAGCAAGAGAAAGAAAGCTTTGTCGTTGTTTCTTTTTAGATCTAGAAGGAACTAAAATTTTAGTTAGAACCTCCCCACAGACGGCGCCAAATTGTTTGACGAAAAAGTTTAAAGCCTTTTTGTTAAACCAATTTAATAAGAAGATAATGGGTGAATCCTAGTTAAATATAATAAATCCTAGACTTGATGTTTGAATATTTTGATGGTATGAGATCGTATCCAGATTAGTAAATACAAAGTAAATGCTCAATGATTGTCAATGAATATGAGGATAAAAAAGGTAATAAATGTGACAAATGGCATTAAATGTAATAAGAAGGAATTTGTCACCCAAATGTTGAATGAGTTGGATGATTCCTTCTTCTGACAACAGCGTGTGACAATAGACTATGAAGATGGACAAAGTATTCTTGGATCTTGTGAGTAAAAGAGGTATATTGAACAATGGAATCAAACAAAGGAGACAAGACAAGCTTTTTGCATATTCTTGATAGTCAATCCTTTACAAGATGTTCTTATCCGAAAAGTCAAGATCCTCCCTTTGTTCCCTATCTCTTCTTATTTATAAGGGATATTCCTAAGAAACCTTAAAAAAAATACAGGTGGAATATTCCTTTTCACAATTCTAAGACCAGTTTAACCGTTGCTGTCATTTGTTCTTTACTTGAGCTCGGCATTGGTCTCTCTTGGCGAGGACAACTCCTCACCACTGGACCCTGCTCGACCTCAGCCACAGCTCGTCTGTTTGCATTCGCTAAACTTAACCTAATTTTGACCCATACAGTTGCTATTTCAAACTTGACTAAATCTCTAGTACTCCATTTTTTATGTTCGAGAAAACAACGAGATGGTTTCTTAAAAAAATATTCTAGCATCACAAGAAAGAACCTTAACTGATAACCCTTCACGTCTATATACATAAATAGAGACCCACAGAGAGAGTCAGAGATATGCAAGCGAAACAGCAAACACTAGTTTCTGTAGCAGATTTATAAAATAGTAAGGTTGAAGCGACAAAAAGAAAGAAGAAATATAAGACGATTAGAAAATGAAAAGCTTGTTCATAATACCTTCCTATCAAACAAGAACCCTACCTAGCTAGGTATTTTTTGAGAGACTTGTGGTTTTCTAGGTGTATTTTGGGAGTTTGGAATTGTTTAAATTGAGAGTTGAGCTGCAGAGAGAGAGATGAGACGTGCTGCCCCTCACGTGCCATCGCAGGATGAGGGTCTGGTCCCAGCTGTAGGTACTAGTAGTTACTATACTTCTCACGGCTGTTTCAGCCCTAATTATTGTACCAAAAGAATCAGAAGAAAGGAGTAAAACAAATAAGTACTACTACTATATGTTAGTAGTAATTATCAATTAATTAAAGATGAAGCTAAACTAATATAGAAAGAATATGGTTTATAGGTTAGCGCATGCAGTGAGAAGGGCTATCTCCCATATATTCTGTTTATTGAATGTCACATATTATGGTTGAAAAAAATTGCTTACAAAATACAAACAAGAAAATGGAAGTCCATCTATCCGTATAAATGGGCAAGGCATAAAGCTCGTTTGGTACGAGAATAACGAATAATTAATCCCGGAATTAAATTTGAGATGAGTCTATCTCACGTTTGGTTGGGATAAAATTACGATATAATTAACCCTGAAATTAATAATTTTGGGGATTGTAGTGTTATTTTATCCTTATGGAGGGCGAGATAACTAATCTCTGGATAATTAATCCTGGAATAACTTGTTTTCACGCCAAACAACCCAGTATAATGGTGGGATATCTCATGATATTAGTTATATCACCTTCGATGGGCTCGTTTGGTACGAGTGATAAGGGAGAATTAATCCCGAGATTAAAATTGATATGAGTTTATCCCACGCTAGGTTGAGATAAAACGGTGGTATAAGTATAACTAATCCCGAGATTGTAGTGTTTTTTATTCTCATGAGAGGGTGGGATAACAAAACCCGGAATAATTAATCATGGAATAACTTATTTTCCAACCAAAGACCTCTATATATATGGGATAACTAATCCCATCATTTTAGTATAAAAGTTATTCCCCGATTATCTATACCTTAAACCAAACATACGATAGAATTAATCCCAAACATAGGATTACTATGGAGAAGGACAGTTACCTTTTCAATGCGTGCCTTCTGATTTTTTTACACTTAATTTTATGCGAACTTCTGGTTGCAGGGCTTGTTTAATTATTTTCTGCAAAAAGCTTCTTTAGCTTTGGTTTTTGATTTTGCCATTTTGTTGCAAGAATAAAGGTAGTAGTAATAATTGCATTCATAAGTTGAGGTTTTGAATACGAGATGTTCTCTACACTGCAGTATTCACTATCAAAATCTGGCAATGAAACAGTGAATTGGACCTTAATTGAGCTGTGAACAAAACCAGCATCAATGGCGGAACATCGTGAGCTTCACGCCATGAACCCAGAGGTGCTCGAAGAAGAAGAAGGAGATGAAGAAACGAACATTCTATAAGAAAATAATCTCTCCATTCATTCAACTAACTATTGAGTGGAACTACTCCCACTATATACATGAGTGTAATGACAAAGACTAGCTAACTAACTAATTGACAGTTGTCACTATTCTTAACTAATTATACTTAACCACTAAGCTAACTAACTAACTGATTATGTAAGCTAATAGAACTAATTATTATAAGCTAACAGAAATAATTAATCTCAACACCCCACCCCCTCAAGTTGGAGGTGTTGCAAGCACAGCCAACTTGCTCAATGTGGCACTATGTTTGATTCCAGTTAAGGCCTTAGTCAAAATGTCTGCCAGTTGATTGTCTGTTCTAATGTGGTGAAGTGAAACTAGTCTTGCTTGCAATTGATCGCGCACAAAATGACATTCCACTTCTATGTGCTTGGTTCTTTCATGAAAGACTGGATTCTTGGCAATGTGAAGTGCAGATTGACTATCACAGAACACTGAAATAGGCATTGGAAAAGGGACATCCAGTTCTTCAAACAGCCTGCTCAACCATACCAATTCCCTCACTACTTTCCTCAAGGCCCTGTACTCTGCTTCTGCAGAAGACAATGATATAGTTTCCTGTTTCTTGGACTTCCAACTGACAGGGTTATTTCCCAGAAGCACCAAATAGCCTGTAATTGATCTCCTGGAATCTGGACAATTTGCCCAATCAGAGTCACAATATGCTTTGACTGTGCAATATGCATCCTTAGACATGAAGATTCCCAGAGTGGGATCATTTTTCAAGTACCTAAGTAGATGGAAAGATGCCTTCAAATGGGGTTCTTTGGGCTCTTGCATGAACTGACTTAAATGTTGGACACTATATGCAATGTCCAGTCTGGTATTAGTTAGAAAATTTAGCTTCCCTACCAATTTTCTATAGTATGTAGGATCTTGTAGAATGTTGCCTTCTTTGGCTTTTAGCTTTATTGTAGGATCTAAGGGTGAAGAACAAGGCTTGTAATCTAGGCAGTTGTACTCCTTCAACATGTCCAATATAATTTCCTTTGAGAAATTATGACACCATCGTCCTTGTACATCACCTCCAGCCCTAGAAAGTAATGTAGTTGTCCCAAATCTTTGATCCTAAACTGCTCATGTAAGAAGGCCTTCAATTGTTTGATCTCTTCCTGATAAGTTCCAGTAAGTAGTACCTCATCCACATATAGTGCAACATACACTGAGGAATCTCCATTTTTCTTATAAAAAAGGGAGTAGTCATTCATGGAATGTGTATATCCTTTTGAAGACAAAGCCTTAGTCAGCTTTACATACCACTGTCGACTGGCTTGTTTTAGACCATAGAGAGACTTGTTTAGATTTTAAACTAGTCTTGGTTTATCCATAACAAGTCCAGGTGGAGTCTGCATATATACTTCCTCATTAAGATCCTCATGGAGGAAAGCATTGTTTACATCTAGTTGAGATATAATCCACCCCTTCTTCATTGTTGTGGCTATTAATGCTCTCACTGTTGTCATCTTTATTACTGGGGAGAATGTCTCTGTGTATCAATTCATGCCTGTTGTGTGTATCATTTACAACCAACCTGGCTTTGAATCTTTCTATACTACCATCAGCTTTATGCTTCACTTTGTAAACCCACTTACACCCTATTGCTTGCTTCCCTGGTGGTAGGGCTACTAGGTCCCAAGTGTGGTTAGAATATAGGGTTTCAAATTCCTGTGTCATTGCATCTTGCCATGCAGGATCAATAGTTGCTTCCTCATATGATGATGGTTCCCTGTCATGACAAACATTTCTCATAAGAACTTGACTATTAGGAGTTAATAGATCAGAGGCAACATGATGGTTCATAGAAAATAATGCATTAAGGGAGTTAGGATTTGGTTTAAGGTTAGGTAGAGAATGCACATAGTCTTGTAAATAATTGGGTGCTTTGTGTGTTCTTGAGGGCTGTCTCAGCTGCATGGGTTCTGCATGAGGTTTCTCAATGTGGTCTTGTGATGGAAAGGGTATTGGAGAGTTAGGTACCATGGAGGATGATGAGGAGTGATCATGTGCAGGTGACACGAGATTAGTTGTGTTGTCAGTATGAATCCCTTGAACACTCAAAGGTTCAGATGCTTGTTGTGTAATGTTTGTACTATCATAAGATTGCTCACATAGAGGTTTAATAAAAGGAATTGAATGAGGGACACATGATTGGGAAGATATATTCATATTGGTTGCAAATGGAAAAACAGATTCATTGAAGACTACATCTTTGGAGACAATGATATTTCTAGTAACTAGACTTAGGACTTTGTATCCCTTTGTGTTGAAAGGATAGCCAACAAATACATGTGGTATTTTTCTGGGTTCAAATTTGTCCCTATGAGGTCTGGGCACAGTAGGGTAGCACAGGCAGCCAAAGCTCTTTAGGTGAGAATACTTTGGCTTTCTCTTATACAACAGTTCATGTGGAGTTTGATTATTAATAGAAATGGAAGGGAGTCTGCTTATGATGTAGGTGGCACAGAGTATACATTCACCCCAATACCTTAGGGGCAGTTTTGATTGAAAAAGGAGAGCTCTAGTAGTTTCAAGAAGGTATTTGTGCTTTATTTCCACCACACAATTTTGTTGTGAGGTGTAGGGGCAAGTTCTTTGGTGTATGATACTTTTGGATTGAAGTAGCGTGTTTGTTTCTGCATTGGTGAACTCTAGTCCATTATCTGTTCTCATAGCTTTGACAGTTACTCCAAACTGATTGTCCACCAAATTAATGAATCCCTTAAGTACTTGATGGGCATTACTCTTACTAGATAGGAGATGAGTCCAAGTGGACCTACTGAAGTCATCCACAATGGTCATGAAATACTTGTGCTTATCATGTGTGGGCACATGATATGGTCCCCACAAGTCAACAAGTAGGAGTTCAAAAGTCTTATTGGTTGTGTTAGTTTTTTGAGGAAATGGGATCCTTTTATGTCTGACCATTGGGCAGATGGTGCAATTGAAAGGTTGTTTGGAAGAAAAGGTCACAGGAATAGAGGAGATATTTTTTATTTTTACAAAGGAAACATGCTCGAGTCTGTTATGCCATAGAACATCTACATTGTCTCCAACATACAGATGAAAAAATGTACTAGGAGAGTTAGAGGATGAATTCACAGAAAGAAAATGTTCTTCAATACTTGCACTTGAACTATTTACAATTGAAGATAAAGGAACACAATTATTGATATGTGATGGTCTATCTACAATAGAATGGAATGGACGTTGTGTGTTACAAGTGCAGCAAGTGGCAAGAGTGGAGAAGTAATCAATGGCATTTGCTCCAGGATTTGTACTGTTGTTCTTCAAGCACCTTGGGCACAAGATGTAAAGCCCATATTTGACTCTACCAATCACCAGAGGCCTCTTCATTGAAGGGTCCTGCAGTATGCAATAGTGCTTAATGAAGGCAACGAGAGAACTAAGATGAGAAGTTAGGAAATGAACAGAGATTAAATTGTATCTAAAAGAGGGAACAAGCATCACCCTATTCAGAGTGATATTAGGAGTAAGTATAACATTAACAATCTCAGTCACCTTCACTTTGTAACCATTTGGGAGTATGACAAGCAGAGGATTAGGTAAAGTTACTATATTGGTTAATAGGGGTCTATTAAAGATCATATTGTTTGATGCCTCTGAATCTATAATCCATGAGTCAGCCTTTTTTTTTTGAAACATTCACATGAAAGTTTGCCAAAATCAATAGAGGAGGTGCAAGCTATGATACCTGCAAAGTTTGCTATTCCTGATGGAATGTTGGCATTGTCTGAGTTGTCTCTTCCTCCTCCTGGTTGGAACTGTTGCAACGGGTTCACAAGTTGACAGTATTCTTCCTTTGTGAGACTTACATTTTGAGCACTGTAGTTCTCATCACCAACATGCTGAGTATCTGTGGTTGCGACATGTGCATTAGCTATTCCTTTATTTCCCCTATTGAACCTGGTATTGTGGCTCACACCAGGATTATTCCCATAGTTAAAGTTCTGTCTTGGGTTTTGATTGAAACTGGAAGCTTGATTGTGACTTAGATTTGGATTCTGATTTTGATTGAAGCCTTGAGGATAACCATGAAGTTTGTAACACTTCTCTTTTGTGTGTCCTGGTCTTTTATAATAATCACAGAAAGGTCTGTTTCTATAGTTGTGAGTATTATCACTACTAGAAATCCGCTAAAAACCGACCAAAAAAATCGATCAAAGTTGGTCGGTTATGGTCAATTACCGACCAAAATGTGACCATTTACGTGTGGATGGCATTTTGACGGTCGGAAAAGAATACTGACCAAAGTTGGTCAAAAATTACCGACCAACGTTGGTCGGTCAATTAAATTCAAAAAAAAATATTGCAAAAAAAAAACCGACCAAAGTTGGTTGGTATTTTAATTATGTAATCAAAAGATTCACCATCTGGGAATCAAACCGGGGTCTGTACTGTGGCAGGATACTATTCTACCACTAGACCATTGGTGCATTTTATTTTAAGATTGTCTTTTATATGATTTATATTTTTAATTGTATTTTCGCATTAAAATAACCGGCCAAAGTTGGTCGTTTTATTAAAAAATAAAATTACCGTCTAAAGTTGGTCAATTTCTTAAAATGACCGGCCGGAATAGCCGACCAACTTTGGTCAGTTTTTTTAATATTAATTTTTATTTATTTTAATTGAAAAACCGACCAAAGTTGGTCGGTTTCCTGAAAAATAAATTTCGCGGGACACAAAAATAGTTTCCCGCATTTTTGCACCAAAAAAAAAATCGACTAAAATTGGTCGGTGTCGTGAAAAAAAATTTTAAAAAAAAATATTTTAAAAAACCGACCAACTTTGATCGATTTTTTCATAGCTACCTCTCCACAATAGGAAATATGTAGTAGCACCCCTATTTATCATACTACAAAACCAAAAATTTATTCCAATATAAAATTGGTAAACAAAACTTAACTAGACATGACTTAAATAAACTACCAAATATCAAATCCTAAACAACTTAGGAACACTAATTAATCTTGATTTAGTTTCCAACAGCCTCCCTTAAACCAAAGATCTTCAAATTTGATCATGCCATGGGTAACATCAAGCCTTGTAGAAGCCAAGTACAGTAGAATTTCCGCCAATTCCCTAAAATATGTTGCATTAACAAAATCGCGAGTATCATCTTTATTTAACTTTAATTTCTCTTCAATATTGGCCATATATGATTTGACTTTAACCATGGTAAATCCCTTCAAAATATCATCAACATATTTTTTTCTTTACTTTGAAATCATCTACTTCTCTTGTTGCTTCGTGGGTAGTCTTGTACTCCCAATCAACTCCAATTAAACATATTATAGGTTGTAGAGTAATGCTATCGATAAACATATCATCTTGCTTGAAATATGCTATCCCGAACAATGGCACGAAATTATTACATCTTAAGTATCTATAATCATTTGATGTTGTGGTTCTGGATCCCAAGTTATTTCTGGCTCAATCTTGGAAAAATTATCAGAAACTTTCACTTGATGAATCATCTTGCTTTTTTTGTTACTAGGTTCATCTTCAATACCATCAAATAACTTTTCTTGTAAAACACCAATCTCTTTTGGACGGGCATCTCTTGCAACCAAATCTTCCTTTTTAACAATCGCAGAAATTTTTGGGAGATCAATTTGAATATTATTTGACTTCTCTTCGCATTCAATGGAAATATCATAACAAAAATTACATGTACCTTCTCTTCTTTTTTCCTCTGTTTCTGAATTTTGGCCTTCTTGATTTATTTCTTCCGGATCTGGTTTGTCTTCTTTTTTTTTTGGTTGATCATCCTTTTCTTACGATGTCTCATCTTTTTGTTGATTCATTGATATCTCGTATGTCACAAATTCACCTTTTAAATCATCAAGTCTGAGCGTGCTAAGATCTTTGGTAGCCTCAAAAATAACTTTCTTGTTATGAAACTTTAAACTTAGAGATTGCAATATTTTCTCTATAATTTTAACTTCTTTCAATACTTCTCTATTGGTCCTTGGACTACTGACTATTTCAGTAATTCTTGCAATGAATTCTTTAACGGACTCTGTTGGTTTCATACGAGCCAACTCAAATTGACTCCTTAACTTTTGCAGTTTCTTCTTCTTTATATCAGCAACTTTTCTATATGACTTCACCAAGATTGTCCAAGCCTCATTTGATGACTTTGCATGTAAATATTTTTTAGATACATACAATTCGACCTTGATGGCGAGATAGTATGGTGCCTTATAATCTAAGTGTCTCTTCTTCTCTAATTGCATAGTTGCATCACCAGTCAATGTTGTGCCTTCTAGGGGTTCCTCAAATCCTTCATCAATGATGGACCAAAATCCAGTATCCTTAAAAAAATTCTTCATCTATTGATACCAAATTTCAAAATTACTTTTGCCTTCAAACACAAAAACGGGACAATTAGGTAATAGAGTATCCATATTTTTTTTGGATCTCCTACCGGCTCTGACAAAATCTCACACAGGCTCTGATACCAATTTGAAAGGATTGAATACCCCAAGAATAATTTAGGCACAAGCAAAAACTTCAACAAAGACTATATAAAAAAAATTATTAAACTAGGGAGAGAACGTGGTAGGAGGCTTTTTCACAACTCATAAACTCTTGAATCTCTCTACATCATAGCTACATCTCCACAATAGAAAATATGTAGTAACACCCATATTTATAATACTACAAAATAAAAAACTTATTTCAATATAAAATTGGTAAATAAAATTTAACTAGACATAAATTAAATAAACTACCAAATATCAAATCCTAAACAACTTAGGAATACTAATTAATCTTGGTTTAGTTTCCAACACCAACTCTACCTCTTTTCATGATTTTTACCATAAAGAATAAAACGTCTCAGTTTTAATTAGTTAACTAACAACAGAATTTCCATTTCATTTTCTTCCCATAATGCACAGAAGAAAAAAAAGATATATAAGCAAAAGAAAATAAACAAAATCCAGAAATATATATTATATTAAAAGCATGAAGGCCCTAGCGAAATGTCGTTCGTCTTTTTTACCCTTTAAAAATAGAGTTTATATCGGATAAAACAGTAATTTAGTTATTTTTCCAGTATGTAGGAGTACTCATTTAATTATTTTCCTAATATTTATGACTACAAAATCAACTAAATTTTATATATTACATTCTTTCTTATTTGGATTACGTAGAAAAATTTAATATTTAGAACTTCAAAAATATTAACATTTTGTTTTATATAAATTTTTACACTTAAATTATATATAAATCGCAAGAAAAAGAAAGAATTAAAAATACTAACCAAATAGGACGTAACCACTTGGTATTTAGAAGTTTATCCCTTTGAACATATACTAAGAATTCAATAAAAAAAAAGGACGTACGATGTTCTTGAAAGATGACGGAGTAACTTTTTTATGTTTTGATTTAAGTGAAACTCTTTTATATACTAAAATACTTTAAAATATACAAAACTATTTCCCACTCATTTGATTTTCTTACAATTTGAGAAAAGAATTTTTATTCGATAAAATATAATTATAATCGATTATTTAAAATTTGGTATGAGATAATATTAGGAATTTAATTCAATAAAATATGATTATCTTTTATTGCTGAAAATAAATAATTAAGTATTTGGAATAGCTAATTAGCAAAAAAAATTAATTTCATTATTTTTCAAATTCATCATACAAGTAAAACTATCTTCAGGTTGTCAAAAATCTTGGTTTAAATAGATATATTTCAATAAAAAAGACCACTGATGATGAAAGAAATTAGAAAATAAAGTTGAATCAATTATACTATAGTATTCAAAATTAACTTGGTTAAAATTCAAAATAGAAGAAATAAGAATGAAATAATAAGTATTCAAAATAAGTTGACATTTATTATTATATTTTATTTTTCATATATTCCAATAAATGGCCCTCTAAAGTTTTTTTCATATGTAATAAGTTATTGGTTGTAAAATACACATTCTGTATTTGTCAATTTTAGACGTTACATCGTTACTTAATTATTTATTTTTTTCCTATAAACTATATGACCTAGCCGTTCATTCCAATAGCTCTAAAAAAAAGATACAATTTTTAATTAGTGTTAATTTGATGTTTTTTTGAAGAATTATAATAAAAATATATAACAATTTTGATCATGTTAGATTTAATATTATGTCACAAAAACTACAATATTTGTAAGATTAACCCAAAGGTTATGCTCCTTCAAATTAATATAAAATATATGTGCTCAATTGTTTTATGTGTGAACCAGTTTCTTTTAAAAACTATATGACGACCCTCTTTATTCTAAATCTCTAAAAAAATATAATTATTTTTACTGAACGCCTTTTGAAGAATTATAATAAAAATATATAATAAAAATCAAAATTTAATTACCAAAAATAGATATATCAATCGTTTTAGATTCAATATCATGTTACAGGAATTACTATAATTTTCATAAGATATTTTCAAAAGATATGCCCTTCAAATTAAGAAGAAATACGTGCTCTCCAATCGAAATGTGTATAGATCATTTTACCTTTTAAAAATAAATTTTAAAATTGTTATAAAACTAATTATTTTCAAATATAACTACAAATGGAGTTAATCAATATTAGAATTATTTAAATATTAATTCCGGTTGAATAATGATACGTCGTTTACTCTTTCAAATATAATTCTGAGTCATTCTCCGTTGTATTTTACTAGCTTACTGTAGTATTCTTTTTGAATGTCTTTTCTCATTTCAGGATACTTTGATTTTGTGTTCATCTGGAATTCATGGATTATTAGTTGTTTGTTATATGTGTGAAGTTCTATCCACTATTTATGTTATCAATGACTATGTGTACTACTGAAACTGAAAAGAAGCATGCTAATTTTATTTATTAAAAGTGGCATAAATTTTAAGTTGAATTATTAACTGATGATTGAGGATTTCTATGAGACGTTTTTTTCTAATTGAGTTAGTTATATGTTCAATGTCAATATTACTGACTATTGTCAGGAACTTATACTTTTATTTCATAACTCAAACACTCATTGAGATAGGATACACGCGCGATGCGCGTACCCTGCTTTTTTTATTATATTTAACGTAAAATTCTTATTAGATAAAAATTATAATTACAATTAAATATTTAAAACTTGGGATGAGCTATTATTAAGATTTGAATTAACAACAAAAAAATCTATTTAATGTTAAGAGCAATCCTAATTAACCAAAAAAGTCTTTGATTTAACTAATTGCTAAAAATTCAAGTCATTCTTTTCAAAATTTATGATAAAATAGATTATAATATAGTAGTAAGACTCAAACTGTTAAAAATGCAAATGTTAAAAACAATAAGAATGAAACATTAGAAGAAAAATATATTCTAAGTTAGTTACCATTAATTAATTTTCTTTCTGGTATTCGTTCAAATAAATGACAACTCCCTATATTTTTCTTTGTAAAAAGTTACTTATTTTAAAATGTTAACTTAATGTAAACATTTTAAAACTTCGCATTTGATAATTTGATTTACATGTTCTTCTTCTTTCTTTTCTTTTTTTGATAAAGGCGCCGAGGGCACTGATTTACATGTTCTTCATATACATAGATTTTATTGATTAACGTTAACCACGCGTGCAATGCACATACATTAAACCTAGTAAATAAACTCCGTATCTTTCTTTCCGACAAATGAATAGTTTTTGCCGGAAATACTTTCCGGAAAATATTTTTTTTTTATTTTTCATCATTCTATTTCTATCGATATACAATTTGAGCCCAAACTCATTCAACCTGCCCAACTCACTCAAAGATTAATGGGTTGGGCTACAAACATTTTAGCTTATGGGTCTATTTGGGTTGATCCCAAGTTAATCTATTATTTTTTATAGGGATTTTTTCCTTCCTATACCATATATGAAACTTTATTACTAAATATGAGCATATTTTCTAATTTATCTGGCCTGTTTATATTTTTTTCTACAATTTTTATACCATTCATTAATTACTATTCATTAGTAGCTGAATCTTCCTAAATAGGTGCGCTATAAATCAGGAAAAGAATATCATAATTGATTTAGCGACCTTCAGTTCAAATTTGAACGGAAATCCTTTATCTTATCTGCAAATTTGTTTCGTAAGCTACAATTCAAAAAAAAAAACGAAAAGCTTCAACAAACTGAAATCAAATTGTAAAAATCAGTTCGTCGAGTTTCTTCCTCAATCCAGAAATTAAAAAGGCGACCAATTATTCAACAAAATCAAGTCAAATTGTAGAAACCAATAATGTCGATACTTTGTTCTTCATCTTTTTTTTCTCAATCCACAAATCAAAAAAAATGATAAAATATAGAACAATACCTCAGCAACAACACGCAATCATGTCCAAAATCCCAATCATGCTACAAAATAAATGGAAAAAATATGATTATAAAAAATGGGTCTCATCTCTGTATTTTTTTAGAAGAAGAAGGAATGGAGAAGAGGAAGAAAGGGAGGGTAAAAACGGCGTTGGTCTTAGGAATTAGAGGGGTTGATTAAAATTGTTATGTTTCAAATTAATAAACTACAAATCAGGTTAAGTATGTATAAAGCAGTATTGATTTTACGGGTATCTACAAAATTACTATATTTATACTACAATTAAACTACAATCTATGTTGAAAAAAAATATTGATTACAAAATTACTACATTTATACTACAATTAAACTACAATCTATGTTGAAAAAAAATGTTGACTACAAAATTTTCTCTTCATCTACAAATTTTTTATAAATAAACTACAAATCAGTTTAAATATTGTATAAAGTTGTATTGTTTTTAAGGATATCTACAAAATTACTACATTTATACTACAATTAAACTACAATCTATGTTGAAAAAAAATATTGACTACAAAATTACTACATTTATACTACAATCTATGTATTCATTATACATTGATTATACACTTATTATACATAAATTATACACTTCAAATGCACCAGAAAAAAAATTGACTCAGAACCTCCACCTATAAACGATACTACTTCAAGCGAAAAAATTTATCCACTGTATTTATCCATAAACAATAATACATATTTCCAGCAGTCACCATCGATAAGAAAGGGAAAAAATCCAAATCCACCAACCAAAAATTTAGTTGACAGTAGATATAAAAAAGAAAAAAAGCAACTAGATTTGAGGCTAAGAGAAAGAAGAGAAGACGAAAGTGAAAGAAAAAGAAAAGCCAACAAATTTTTGAAGAAAGAGACAGACAATAAGAAGAAGAAGGAATGGAGAAGAGGAAGAAATGGGAAGGGGAAAACGGTGCTGGTCTTAGGAATTATGGGGAGAGAAAAACGTGGGATATATGGACACCTTTAATTACGGAGTAAAAAACGTCCAATTAATTAGACCCTTAATTAAGTATGGTATAGAATTAGTAATTTGG